>JANAVB010042821.1:0-56538 GCA_029216955.1 Iris pallida | reverse complement strand
TTTACTACACCCAAAATTTATTACCTACCATGTTGCATCATAGGTTTCACTGGACCATTGTTCAGACATCAATTATTGACTCACCAATATAACCATCAACCCTTACCATATTGCATATTTAGAGAGTTAGTATCGTACATATTAGAGGTTTGCCCTCATCCTTACTCCTGTACATGGTGACCTACTGCATCTTTTAGCATTTACCTTACTTAATAGCCATACAATACCCTTCATTATAACCTGCAGTACCTGCCCTTAAAAACCTTTTTGGGCAGGGTTGTTCAGTCCATGTAGAACAGTTGTATTCATTGGAGATATAATGTGGGTTTGATAAGAGTTCTCCTTTGACCACTGTTCTATCCCAACACCCTACAATATCTGACCTTTTCTTGGAAGTGATTGGCATGTGGTAGTGAGTTGGTGTTATTAGACTTTGAGTAGAGTTGAGGTGATGGGGGTAAAGTATTATATTATATATATATATATATAGAGAGAGAGAGAGAGAGAGAGAGAGATATGAAGGAGCTCCGTCCTTGCGATCGCGAAACCCTAGCCGCATCTTTGTCCCCGACTCCGGCTAGGCCTTAGGCCGGGCCGACGTCTCACGCCAGTGGAGACACCCGCTCCATTAGTTTCCTGATGGCTAAGACGTTTGCCGAGGCGGTCGTGGGGGGGATCCTACTCTGTCCCCTCGATTCCAATCCATGCTCCTTCGTTTTCACGAGGGATACGGTAATATCCTTCTCCGAGGAGGAGGAAACCATCCTTGCGGACCCTTTCAGCTTCGCTCTCATAGGTAAATTTTCTCACTCACGTCCTTCCATGGACGTGATCAGGAAGGCCTTCATCAATTTCAAGTTCACCGGTACTGTCCATGTGGGATCATTGGACCCGAAGCACATCCTCATTAGGCCCAGGAGGAGGTGGACTTTCTTCGCCTCCGATCTAAGGATCTGTGGTTCATTACAAGAGCTCCTATGAGATTGTTTAGATGGCATAAAGATTTTCTCCGTTGGAGGAATCCCCTCTGGCTCCGGTCTGGGTGTCTCTCCTAGGGCTGTCCTTCCAATTTTTTAACAAAAATGCAGTGTTCTCCCTAGCCATGGGCATCGGTAACCCGTTGCGTCTTGATCGTGGTACAGAAGATCTCACACGCCCTAGCGTGGCCCGCGTGCTTGCTGAAATAGATGCTAGCAAGACTCCTCCTCCTATATTGACTATCCAGCTATCTAATGGCAGAAAGTTTTCACAAAAAGTGGAGTATGTGTCCTCACCTATGTACTGCTCATTTTGTAAGCACCAAGGTCATGTCAGGAGCTCATGCAAAGTCCTCCAGAAGGAAAAGCAGTCCATGAAGGATCCCCCCTCACACCGTATGCATGCTCCTATACCCACAAAAGACACACATGTAGTAGGTGAAAGCTCCAATCAAGCCATTGCAGAAGGTGGTTTAATTAATGTCCAGGCCACTCAGCTCTTAAATGAACAGCCTCCGGATCCCAACGAAGCATTGAATGTGGTCCCCCCAAATATGACTCTTTCAGCAGATCCTTAAGCTCTAACCCATACTGAACTGCCGTATCAGACATCACTTGTGCAGGCCCCAACCAATCCAGACGTCCAACCTCTTTTAACGCCCACTAGTGACGGTTGTGATAATCATATTGTCCCTTCATCCGATGCAGCTCCCTCAAACATGACACCGCCTACCGTCATGGCTAGTCCAAATGAGATCCTTCCGTCAACGTTTATTTCCCCAGCTCCCTACAGATTTACCTGCGAACGACGTCGAGAGCCAGGATGACCAACTCGAGGAAGTCGAGATACACCCTTGGTGCATCATGGGCCCAGCAAGTTGAGGAAAAAAAAACTCGTATGGGTTCATAAGCGGCCGGCCATCCAAAGAAGGTGTCGCCTCCGCTGTTTCTCGCGTCCTTAGATCTGTAGCTAAGCTCCCTACAAACCCTTTCTCCTCCACCTCCTTTAATGCTTGACATCCTTATATGATTGTTCGAGGCATTGCAAACCCGACGACCACCAAAAGAATTAAAACTTTATTTCACCTGCACAAGATTCAGTTCCTGGCTATTATTGAACCTAAGGTCTCCCCAGACCAATTACAGTATTATCAAGTCAAGCTGGGTTTCCAGATGGCGATCTCTAATACTAAGGGAAATATCTGGGTCTTTTGTAACAAGGAAGGCTATTTTCATTTGGCTGATTCTTCGGATCAGTCGCTATCGGTTATCTTTTCCCATCCCCTACTTCCTATGACCTCATTGATTTCAGTTGTACATGGCAGTAACACCAAGGAGGGGAGGCGCTTCCTCTGGGAGTTTCTGCTCCGTCTTCCGAATCGCTTTCAGTGTCCTTGGCTTATCTGTGGCAATTTCAATGATATCGCTCATACGGAGGAGAAGTTTGGTGGCTTGCCCCCCAACGAGGCGTCCATACGAGAGTTCAGAGAATTTCACCTTGCAGTTGGTGTCACGGAGGTCCCTTTCACTGGCAGTTGCTTCACGTGGATCAAGACGGACACTGTACCAGAGCGGCAGGGATCTAGGCTCGATAGAGTGCTCATAGACAGACAGTGGTGGGATTGGGCTTCTATTACGTCGTGTGAGCATTTGAATCATACTGAGTCGGATCACTCCCCCATTCTTGTTCAGTTCCGTGCTCGTGCCGCTGTTCCTAAGAAACCTTTTAATTTTTGTCTTTCTGGCCTGCTCATCCTTCGTTTCATCCAACTGTTGAACAGGCATGGGCATCGGTTCATCATCACAACCCGATTACCAATTTGGAATTGAGGCTTTCAGCTACTCGTAAGTCTCTATCTAGGTGGAGTCATTCTACATTCGGTGATATATTCTAGGCAGTAAAAGCTGCGGAGGACGAGTGGTTGCAACTGAAGTTGCTTTCGACAGTGATCCTTCTTCCCGCCCCGAACTTATGGCTGCTCAGGCCCATCTCAAACAAAGAATCCAGATTAAGGAGGCATACTGGAAACAAAAGGCTCGGCTCAAATGGGACTTGTAAAGGAAAAGAAATATGGGATATTTTTATTCCTGCGTCTCTACCAAGCGACGTCGTCTTCATATACACCAACTCCGGGCTGATGACGGTACTATTGCTAGTGAACTTGAGGGTATCCAACACATTGCTAATACTCACTATGAAAACTTGTTCCTATCCGAGCCAGTCATGGCTGATGAAGATTTCATGTCTGTGCTACCCAAGGTTCTCAGTGATGAGAGTGAAGCTCTTACGTTGAAGCCCAACATGGAGGAGGTTTATCATACTATCAAATCGATAGACTGTCACAGTGCTCCTGGGCCCGATGGTTTCAATAGGGTTTTCTTCATTAAGTGTTGGCATATCATTAAGGAGGATATCTTAGCAGCTGTTCATATGTCTTTTGACGGCTTCTCCTTATCGAAGGTTATCACTAGCACTCTCCTTGTTTTAATCCCCAAGAATAAACATCCTACTACTATTTCTGACTATCGACCGATAAGCCTTTGCAATTTTGTAAACAAGATATTTTCTAAATTGCTTGCCAACAGGCTATCCCCAATGTTGACACAGATCATTTCACCCGAACAAAGTGGCTTCATTAAGGGTCGGGAAATTGTTGACAACATCATTCTTGCCCAAGAGATGTTCAGTATGTTGGGTCATGACAATTGGGGACGGAACGCGGCTATCAAGCTAGACATGAGCAAGGCATACGATAGGGTTAAATGGAGATTCCTACTCTCTACTCTTCGCAGGCTTAGATTCAAGGAAACATGGATATTGTTCTCCATTTAATGAATAATATGGTTTTCGACATTGATCAATGGTAGCATGTCCGGTTATTTCCAAGCTTTTAGAGGCTTGCGCCAAGGAGATCCCCTCTCGCCTATGTTGTTTGTGATTGCTGCAGAATTATTGAGTAGAAATCTCCAAAGATTGGCTTCTATTCCGGGTTACACTGCATATTACTCACCTAGTGGTTTCCCGCGAGTATCTCATCTCGCTTATGCGGATGACATTCTGATTTTTTTCGGGGGGGGTCGACGTTCTATTCAGCTTCTGAGAACTATTCTACATCGCTACGAGCAAGTGTCTGGCCAGCTTGTCAACTCAGCTAAATCGGCGATCTGTGTTACATCGGATTTCTCGACGGACAGGGCTAATGCGTTGAGTTTGCTGACTGGGTACCAGATCAAACACCCTCTTATAACCTACCTGGGGTGTCCTCTTATGACTGGTAGACGAAATTCGACAATGTTCGAGGAGCTCAAGGATAAAGTTCATAGGCGGCTCGAGGGGTGGCACAACAAGACTTTGTCTCGGGGGGTAAGCTGATTCTAATTAAATCAGTATTGTCGTCCATTACTATATTTTGTCTTGCAGCTAGTAATCCTCCTATGAGTGTCCTCACCCAAATTGAAGCCATGTTTAGCGAATTCTTATGGGGTTCGAAGGATGGTAATCGAAAGCATGCCTGGATCGGTTGGAATCAGATAGCGTCCTCCTAACGAGGGGGGCCTCGGGGTCAGGAGACTCAAGGAAGTTTTTGATGCTTTTACTGTAAAACTTTGGTGGAAATTGAGGACCATGATTTGCTCTGGACTAAGTTTATGCGGGCAAAATATTTCACGCGTTGTCATCCAAGTCAAGTCCTTGCTCAATCCAATTCCTCTCATATTTGGTGTCGTCCTTGCGGGCAGAGACCTTGCTGAGCGTTTCCAGCTGATCGAGGAGGATGGTACTGGCTTGCGCTGGCTTCCGGACAATAGCTTTTCTGTATCATCTGCTTGGAGGGCCATTCGTCTCACATTCCCAGTTGATAACAGATTCAAAAACCTCTGGAGTTCCATATTCCGTCCAAATGGTCGGTTCTTCTTTGGCATATATTACTAGACCGCCTTCCTATTGATGATCAGGTGCAAAGGATAGGGTTCCAACTAGCTTCGAGCTGCCACTGCTGTTCAAACCCTAACTCTGAATCTATTCAACATATTTTTTTCGAAGAAGATTTGGCCAAGCTCGCATGGAGTTCTTCCCAGACTCATCTCAGGATCAATGGTCGGGTTTCCAGCTTGGAAGAATGTTTCTCTCTTTGGTGGAGGAGGAAGAATCTGCATTTTAAACAAATTACTGTCGGAGAGATCTGTTGGGTTTTATGGAAAAACCGTAACAAATGGAGATATGAGCAATACAGGTTCAATGGGGAACAAGTCTGCTACGAGATCCAGAGACAAATTGCTAAAGCTACTATTGCTTGTTCACATGGGAAGAAGAAGACCTAAGTTTTGTGTTCCAGTATGGTTTTTGGAATTTTGTAATCTTGACTTTCGTTATCAATAAAGGTTCTGTTCCGATATATATATATATATATATATATATATATATATATATATATATATATATATATATATATATATATATATATATATAGCTTATATATATGTAATGTATTTTGATTGGTATGTAGCCTGTATCCATTTGCAGTATATTGCCTATTGCATTCCTTGTACACCCGTTTGGTTCACTTCTTTCAGACCACTGTCTGGCATATAGTTAGTTCAGCTAGATAGAGAGGAGAGCCCAGGTTGATCTAGAGGCATATTTCAGTCACCATGTAGGTTTTCTTTCATATTGACTATACAAGTGGACCCAATTGTCCTATCAGTTTATAAATATAGTCTCCTTAGCATCATTCCTGTTTGCCTATATTGATGTTCAGACCATTCATCCTTAGCCTAAATTCTAAGCATCAGTTCAGTCACTTATAAGTTTAGTCTACTTTAACCCTTTGTTGATCAGTATATATATATAATCTATATATATATATATATATAATATATATATATATATATATTATAATAATTATATATATATATTATATAGATGATATACTTAGGATATATGTGATGGGTTGTTGTTCTTGAGCATATATATATGGTATTTGGGATTGGTGTGCTCAGCTTGTAGGTACTTAGTTATGGGTGACTTGATAGGATTGGAAGTTAAGAGCTAGCCTATTATAGAGTTCACTTTTGCTAAGTTCTAGTTGCCAACACCTAGGTAGCTAGCATAGGTAAAATCCTAAGAAGTTGACCAGCTGATGACCAAGTACTAGGATGTTGAGAAAATTGACTAGTGATTGACCATTGACTATGTTTGACTCAGTTGATTAGAGATAGGATTAGAAGTAGGTTGTTTGTTTTGTTCTTTGATCATGCATGATTATTTAGTAACATAAGACCCTATTTGTGTTTAGGTCGGAGACATAGTTTCTCTGCGGATATCTCCGACTCGTGGTACTATGCATTTTGGTGGAGGTGGGAAGCTTAGTCCGCGCTTCATTTGACCTTTCGTGATCAGCGGGAGAGTCGGTGATGTGGCATACAGGCTAGACTTGCCACCTATACTAGTGGGTGTCCACAACATAATCTATGTATCACAGTTGAGACGGTACGTGGCTGACCCTAGCCATGTGCTTGATCATTCAGAGATTGAGGTAGGGCCTACTCTCAATTATCCAGAGCAGCCTGTGGAGATTCTGGATCGCCGAGAGAAGGTGCTGAGAAACCAGGTGATACCCTTGGTTCACATCGCATGGAGGCAACATTCTCCAGGAGAGTCTACCTGGGAGCGGGAGGATGAGATGCGCGAGCGATACCCTTATCTTTTGGACCGTGAGGTATGATCGTCTATCCTTCTTATTGTTAGTTTTGCCTTTTAATTTCGAGGACAAAATTTTTATAAGGTGGACAGGATTGTAACACCCAGTTTTCCAGATAAGGGTAATTTTAAAATTTTATAATTATAATTATTATTTACTGATATTTATTTTATATTATAATATTTGGTAATTGTTAATCATTTTTAAACTATTTAAAATCATGACTTGTGATTAGGGTGTTTCATCTACCATATTTCTAGTTTGAGGGTATTTTTGTCATTTTTTTGAATTATTTGAATTTAATATATATTATTGGAATTATTATGAATTATTGAGATCTATTAG
Organism: Iris pallida; assembly: GCA_029216955.1. NCBI lineage: Eukaryota > Viridiplantae > Streptophyta > Magnoliopsida > Asparagales > Iridaceae > Iris > Iris pallida. The sequence continues at coordinate 49,517 of JANAVB010042821.1, read as the reverse complement.
AATTTATATGATTTTTAGTCTAATTTAATTAAGGGTTAATCTAGACTTTGACTAGTGTTGATTTTGGAGCCTAACCTAGAAGCTAACCCTAACTAAGGTGACTTGGTTTAGTATGTAACCTTAGTCTAACCTAGATCAACCCATGATTTGGTCATTTAGACTCAAGTTAGAATAGAAGGCTTTTAGTCATAAGCCATGACTTATGGTTTTGAAACCAATGATTATCAACTTAAGCCATAGAGGCCCAAAGCCCATAGCCCATTACTAGAAACCCTAACCCTAATCATCATGGCTGGCCACCTAGGGATCATCCCCCTATTTATACTCTCTTCCATTAGGTTAACCTCTTAGGAAATAACAAGTTTAGAAAGAGGTAAATCCCCAACTTTAGAAATTCATAGAAAATCCATTTTAATTCCTTTTTAATCCATACAAGTTGCATTAGATCCTAATTCATCTATACTTGATGTTATTTGAGAATAATCCCAGCTTTGGGACAATTTGGGAGCATTTGGCAAGCAAGGAGGAATCCTCCATTTGGAGCTTTTTCAAGCTTTTTGTACCTATAGGTAAAACTCCACAAATTGCATTAATATTTCATTTTCTTTCCATATATGGCTAGATCTAGGAGTCACCTAGCTGTCCCTGAAGTTTGGGTCAATTTTGTGTCCGTTTGGTGTCCGTATCGGACACGTGTCATAACTGTTGTGTGGATGTTTGATTAAATACCTCTGAGGATTTTATTTTGAATTTTGAAATTCTAATTACATAGATATGTAGATCTAGGTGTGTGTATGAACTTTTGTGAAGGGTGTTATGTATTTTATGTCGGTTTGTGTCGAGTTTTTAGCCTTAGACACGTGCACGAACCCTACGCCTGTGTCCTCCCTATCGGGGTCTATAACTCACGATGCAAGATACTTCGGGACACAAATTTTTGTGTAGAGTGAGGGGCAATAACTGACGTCATGCTTCCAAAATTTGGGAGCAGATGGTTGACCACACGCGGAGCAATCGCGCCCGCACTGGCCCCGCGCTGGCTGCTGAAGCACGTACAGGCACGCAAAAATACGTGCTCATGTCCACTGTGGACACATCGTGGACACGTGTCAGGATATCCCACGTGAAGTCCTACCCTATGCGACCACGTGGGTATGTGCACATGACACAAAGCGTCGTGTGTCGTGTCCTACACGTGTGTGCACTCGTGCACGATGCTGTGCTACACTGGGTGCACCCCACGTGTTTGTATTTTCATGGACACGTCTGTGTCGTGCTGGTTGGACACTAACTGACTCTCAGGACACGTACACATATGCTACACTATTTAGCAACTCACCAATTGTGTTTTATTGATTAATTTAGGCCGATTCATGAATTCCCAATACGGACTGATACGCTATGCTGAAATTGATTTTTCTTAATTTTTAATCTGTCATTTTACTAATTTTTAATGATGTTAAATGTCTGCATAAGTTCACCTACATATATAATGAGTGATAAGTAGGATAAATTGCGTTTTTGTTGATTAATTAATTTTGAATCCTTGAATTCCCAAATTAAAACGGATACCATTTACTGGGTTTAATTTTCTGGTTTAAATTGCTTTTAAACTGATTTAATTGATGTTCAATGGTTAATTAGATTACCTATATGTATATGAATGATGTTCATATCAATTTGTGATTTATATTGAACTATGGTCTTTCGAAATGTGGCTTTGGGGTTTGCTAACTGTTGGTTATAATTGAACTATTATTAGGTTGCTAATCTCATTCACTAACACACAGGAATATCATCTACACACACACATGGTTTATCCCACTGTTTTGATGTCATAATGTTGAAATCTGAGATCATCACACATTATTAATACACACACATATTATTTCTGTCACTGAATGCTTGTTTTCCTGCTACCTAAGACCCTTGTCACACACTCTCTAATTTAAATTCCCTGTCACAAACCTGAGACACACACAGTCAACACACACCACCCTCTATGTAACACCCTATCACACACAAGATTTTCCTCACAAACTCACATTCCTGACAAGGGCACACATGCCTACACTCAACACAACCTATGTACCACTGTACACACACCCTACTTTATTCCTGTCACTGTTACACTCCACACACACACACACAAATTCCTATCACATACACACACATATTGTTACCACGGTGCACACCAGGATACCATTTCCCTGTCACACTGTTGCTTTGTCCTTAAAATCTGAGAATGCCTACACCCATCTACACACATATGCCTAAACACATATGCACACACCCACACACACAATTACCTTGATTACATATCCCTATGTGTATGTATATATATTATATATATATAAAATAAATCTAACCCAATGTGAAATTTGTAGTTTGATAGTGTAAAATTGAAAGGAATATTGCATTGCCTATGGAATGTGTAACACCCAGTTTTCTAAATTGGGGTATTTTTGAAAATTATATTTTTTATTATTTATTAATGGTATTTTAGTCATGATATGATCTCTGGTGATTTTTAGTTAATTAAAACCATTTTCTAAGTCATGACTTATGACTTGTGACTTTACTGGTATAACCCTAGTGTAAACCCTAGAGATTCCATAACCTAGAGACTAACCATGATCATGTGAGCCTAGCCATAGGCTTAGAACATCAAATTAGGTCTTTTTAGCCTAAAGGGTATTTTGGTAATTTTTTAGGAATTATTGGAATTATATGTAATTACGTGTTTTTATTATTATTTAATTATGATTAGTGTCATGTTAGTCCCTAACCTAGTTTAGCCTAATCTAGGGGTTAGCCATTAACCTAGAAGACTAAGTGCAGGTATTTACTTTATGTTGTAAATATCTTAGGATTGAAATATCTAGATATTTACTTTTGAGATATTTCTTGAAACCTAGAAATATCTTCAACCCTTTACCTAGAAGTCTTTGCCTTCACTATGAAGCAACCCAAGGACACCCCCCTACCTCTTGGGCTGGCCATAGGACTACCCCCTCCTATATAACCTATCATTTCATTCATGATCAAATTTACATGAATTTTAATCCTACAAAATTTCCCTTTCTTCAAACCTTGATAACTTGATCAATTTTGATCCAAATCACCTATAGTTTCTTGCGTTGGACTCCCCTACACTAGAGGATACTAGTTAGGGCCTGCTATCAAGGATTTGTGGAGCTTTGGGCATCACCAAGAGAAGTGGACACCCCCCCTCTTGATTTTCTATTGAAATAGCACAAATAGGTAAATGCCCTGAAACCTAGTTAATACTCTGTTGTTTTCATAAATACATGCATCTAGGTACATGGAACTGTAGGCTAAGTTTGGTGAGATTTAGGGTTGGTTTGGTGTCCGTATCGGACACGTATCTGTGTTCTAATTGCGTTTGGTGAAATGCCACTTAGGAATAAAAGTTATTGTTTTTCAAAACAAAATATATTTTGGGGAGCCCTAGACATGTAGGACACAACCCTAGTTGTCTGAGCACACTTCGAGTTGTGTCCGTGTCCAAAACAGGACACGAACACACTGTTAAAACTATACTGTACACACTATAAGACCCTACTGTTGACATCTTGTCGTGTCCACACGAGTCTTAGACACGATACAGAAACCTAGACATGAACCTAACCACCCCACCTACCCACTGACACGAGCACAAGGCTCTACGTGCCACGTGTGGAGCACACGACCCTTCGATACGCGCGCACGAGACTGTGCAGCCTCCCCTGCTACTCGACACCTAGTGGGACACTGTAGGACACGTGGACACGGGAAAATTGACACAGAGGAGGGGCAACCTCTGTCATGGCCCCCTCGAGTTTGAGACACTCTCGTGTCCTATCGAGGACACGAGGAACGTGCACTGGTCGTACACTGACAGTGCACGCGCACGTTTTCTTCACGGATACGGCCTTCGTGTCGTATGGATACGAGTCGAGGACACCTCATGGTGACACGAGTGTGTAGCCCAACACGTGGGCTACACGTGGACATGACCACGAGGCCCCACGTGGCTCATGTCGTGTCCACGAGGCGCATGCACCGCTGCACGACGCGTGCCAAATACGCGTATCAGTTGTGTTTTCTCGACTGATACGGGTCTCGTGTCGACTCTGTGCGACACGTGGACACGACTCAGGTTGCTAGACACTTAGCCTGACCCTAGACGAACCTAGGGACACGAGCACGAGACACGAGGACACGTGTGTCGTGTCCTACACGCGTGTGCATCTCTGTACGACGCTGTGACACTGTAAACTTACCAGATTGTGCTTTTGACACTTTGACACGCCGTGTCGTGTCGTGGTGGACTTCTAGTGACACACACGACACGAACAATAGGGGGACACGATTACGAACCATTGGTTCGAGCCTTAGCTCGGTTTGGGTCATGAAAATGGGTTTGCCTACTTTTCCTATACACAGTCCATATTTCCAGATCTTAGGATAAATTCCAGTTTTCAAACGAGTTTCAAATTGATTTTGGTTATGATTTATACATGTAATTCCATGTTTTCAGTGTACGTATACGTAGTATATGTATGTGCGTGTGTAGGTGAGATTTTAGGGTATATACATATGTATACATGTGTATATACATATATGTATATTGGGGGTGTGTGTGTATTTGTGTGTGTGTGTTGGGGCTGATTTCCTGGTTCCAAGAATCTGGAACCCCCCTTTCTTCCTGTGTTCAGTCTCTCCCTCTCTCTCACTGATATCTTTCACTCCCTCTCACACTCTCTCTCTCACTCTATTTTACCCTCTCTATATATGAATCATATAATTTTGTATATATATATATATATTATATACATATATTGATATATATATATATATGGTATTAGATTATATTGTATATATAAATATTATATGGCACATGGGTGATAGTATATATGCTATAGGCCTATGTATATATATATATATATGTATATATATATAATATTATATATTATATAATATATATATTATATATGTATAGGTGTAATGTTATATGAGAGTAATATATATGGTATAGAGATAGATATCAATGTGATATTAGCCTATGGTATTCATTTATGAGCCTATGGCTATAAGGTTAGGCTTGACCCTTGTTTGACTAAAGTTGACCAAAGTCAACTACAGGTCAAACCTTGACCTAATTGACCTAGAATGACTTGGATGAACATAGAAGGACTATTTGACTAATGTTTGACTAAACCCTAACTAGATGATTAGGTTAATCACATGGGTTATATGGATAGCCCTATGTAGATTAAGATATGTATGGGGTTAAGTGGTATACTTATGAGTTGTGTCATGATTGGTGTTAGTCTTAGAGGTTGACTAGAAGTTGACCATTAGTCAAGATTGACCTAATTACCTTGTTGACTAGTCCTTGTTTGACCAAAACCTTAGTTGGTCTAAGTTTGACCTAGACTTGACCCAGATGATCATGTTGACTAGTATTTGACTAGAATGTTGACCAAGAGTTGACTTTAACCTAGATTTGACTAACCTTGACTTGTTTGACCTTGTTTGACTTTATTTGACTTAGTTTGATTCCCTGTGACCTAGTATGACTTCCTGTGACCTAGTTTGACTGTTGAGTTGACCAAGAGTTGACTTGACCAGATTGACCTAGAATCATGTAGTATGCATTGTATAACTATTTTTACCATTGTGGATACATTGTAACTTGTATTGCTCTGATTAGGAGCCAGACACCTCTCCTCAGGCAGTATATCCTCTTCAGACATTCAGTTATCAGGCGAGTACATTCTCTGACCGTTTCATAATTGCTAGGATTTATATTCTTGCTCTAGATTACTTTACTTGATGCTGACACGATTGTTCACAGATTGGTACAATATGGATCTTTTCATGAGATGTTATCCCCCTCGGGAGCATCAGATACTTTTGTCACGTGTGTTTCACTTACATCATGTATCTCATGCTCTATTATCATGTATCTTCATGTATCAGCTAGTGAGTCATGTACTCTCATGATCACCGAGCCTTCATGAATCTTCATGAATCACTCACGTATCATCCAATTATGGGCTTATTACGAATCTTAACGTAACCTGAATGGATCCTTGTGTATTGATTGGGGAAACGGGGGAGTAGAAGTGGACATGTGAATAATTCTAAAGTAGTGTAATCATGTGCAAACTCAGTAGTGTAATCATGTATAAATTCTAGCCATTCACATGCCTATCTTGTACTCTACATCACTAGCCACTTACAGTTCTCATATACAGTAGATTTCCTTTACAGCTATCTCTTTTACTACATGTATCTTCCTTCAGCAGTTCCTGTATTTTACTCTATTGCATGCTTTATATTTCTATCATACTATGTACTGCATGAGATGTATTGTGCTCGTTCCTGTCCTGACTGGACCTGTTAAAAATATTACAGAGGATGAGGATGAGGCCCTGGTGTCTACCCATTATGGAGCAGGACTAGATAATACTTATGTTGTGGACCCTCAGCAGGATCCACCTGCAGCTGAGGATGTTGTCCCAGTAGTCTAGGCTAGTTTAGCTAGACAGTCTTTTCTGTATTATCTTTTGTCTCACATCTGAGTTGTATTTTGAGATGTTGAGATATAGACTCTTAGACTTATTGTATTATGAGTTGACATTCTGGATGTTATGTTATCCTAGACACTTAGACTTATTTCATCTATTCTACTGTTCTCTTTGAGTTACTGTCTATCTATCTATTTTTTATTCTTCTACCTAGATGTGATTGAGATTGTATTCTGTTTGTCACCTCCATTCGGAGAGTATAAACTATACAGGTACTTTTATATTGTTAAATGATTGACCTAGGACAGCGTTATACCGCCGACACTGCGGCGTAGGCTGGACGTACCCACTTTTCGTGCCCCTATACAGGGTGCGGGTCGTGACATTTTTAGTGGTGGCCCATGCAGGTCGAGTTTATGTAGTGATATTCAAACTAGAGTATCACTACAGCCTGCGATAGGATTTGAGGAATAGGCTTAGTGAGAGAGGATACTCAATCATTGTTAGGATATCTTGAGAGATTCCTGGGATGACCCTTGAGAATCTCATTTGAAATTACGATTTAAACTCCTTTTCCTTGGTTGAATTTGATTTTGGAGGATTCACTGTAGAACTTTGAATCCTGGTGTTAGTAGATGATTTTGAAATTTTTGTAGTTGTTGATTTAAATTTCTTTGTGTTAGATTAATTTTTTTTATTTTAAGGTACTGAATCACATTTATGAGAAAACTCTCATCTGTTTCTTGCCATCTAATCCTCTTGCTAATTGCTTTCCATTAAAATGAACTGTCCCCTCTATTTTTGCATCTTGCTTAACTCCTACCAATATTGTGATTGTATCCCAAACCTGACTTACTCGACATTTCCTCAAATCAAGACCTTATTGAGACCTTCTAACCTTGACCTTTGATTTATCGAACCCTAACTATATTCATCTAGTAGCCTATCTATCCCTAGGACTGTGTTCCTAAATTATTTACTAGATTCGTAATTAATTTTATTCCGTGGGTTAATTTGATCTTCTTTAATTTTTGCATCAATTATCACGTCTTGAACTCCCACTTTCTATTCTAGATCATTGGACGTCCTTTACCGTGACTTAGATATTCAGAGTATAGTACTAGCTGTTACCTCCCAACAAACTTCACATGTAAGACCAAGACTAGCCTACCTTCATATAGGTATTCCATGTCCTACTGAAACCCGTCTCCTTGTACTCTATTTCTTGATATGATTTTCTGGTCAAATGGCTAAACTATAACCTCAACCATAATACTAAATTAATTCTTATTTCAATTAGAGATCCACCTTGGCTCAATTCTTTTGACCTGGCATGTGATGGTGTTCTGCTTGAATCCTTGAATACTTAACCTTGTACCTTACCTTGAATGCTTGACCCGATTGGTTGAGGATCATGGACTATGTATCTTCTTTCATCATTTCCACCCTTACTTATATCTTATGCTATAAATTTATCCTTAAGTTTTTTTTACAAGCTTATCCTTTTCGAGCTTGATCTGATATATTTATTGGGTGTACACCCACTAACATATTATCTAATCAGAACCGACGCATGATGGTCTGATCAACCTATTGCGTTTTGGTTCGCTTTTTCATATTAATCTACGTGGATGGAAATATAGTTAAACTTGCCTTAGAATCTTATCCGCAACAGCCTTGACAATTCTCCTTGGAATTATTTTTATACCTATGAACCTCGTATTCGTATCCAGTTGAATTAAATTTAATCATGACCTGGATCTTCATCATTGGATGCTCGTGCTATACTTGATTTCATTGATCTCCCATCTTGCCCAAATCTCGATTATCCTGAAATTGATCAACTTAGATCGTATCAAGACTAAAATCTATTTGTGATTGTTGTGCCTAAATTTTCAATTTTCTTTTACCACTTTATGGAATAGTAACTTTTAATGATTTCTCACTTACTTGTTAATAACCAATTTTCATATAGGAGGGTAGACGGCCCTATAGCCTTGATGATTGTCGTTCCTTACCTTCCCAATTAGGACACCTTAGATTGCTTGTACGTTTGATACCATAGGACAGTATTGATCTAGAATGACTAGGGTACCTAGATGAGACCACAGACTGTCCCATTTAACCTGTCCCCATGGTACCACTATTTTATCACAATTTTTGGTTCAATTTAGGCCATAGACCTTTCCCACTCTAAGTTGTGATCATCGTAGGCACATTACCGTGACTTTTAAGTTAGGAGCACAAGACTAGTTGTTTTCTCAAAACTGACTTTGCATACATGACCTAGACATGACACTCTACACCTATGACCTTAGTGTCCCACTCAGGCATACCATCGTGTGCTTCATTTGCTTAGTACGATTTTCCTGACCCGAGGCTCCATCCTGATTTACCCCATGGAGTTACTTTTGATTTCGATTTGAATTAAGGACACCTTATGACCTAAAACTGCCAGTAAATTTTTTTGGCCTTGACCCAGTATAGGTCTACTACCCATATTTACTTGTTGACCTTGTATGTTGCTAGGTAGTAGCTTCGTCCCTGATTGTTGGAGGTTTGACCTAGGAGGAGTACGACCATCTAAATTTCGAAGATGAAATTATTTTAAGGTGGGTAGACTTGTAAACCCAGTTTTCTGAAATTGGGGTATTTTTACAAATTTATTATTTTTATTATTTTAATAGTATTTTAGTCATGATATGATCTTTGGTGTTTTTAGTTAATTAAAACCATTTTCTAAGTCATGACTTATGACTTTGTGACTTTACTGGTATAACCCTAGTGTAAACCCTAGAGATTCCATAACCTAGAGACTAACCATGATCATGTGAGCCTAGCCATAGGCTTAGAACATCAAATTAGGGCTTTTTAGCCTAAAGGGTATTTTGGTAATTTTCTAGGAATTATTGGAATTATATGTAATTACGTGTTTTTATTATTATTTAATTATTGATTCGTGTCATGTTAGTCCCTAACCTAGTTTAGCCTAATCTAGGGGTTAGCCATTAACCTAGAAGATTAAGTGTAGGTATTTACTTTATGTTGTAAATATCTTAGGATTGAAATATCTAGATATTTACTTTTGAGATATTTTCTTGAAACCTCGAAATCTCTCAACCCTTTACCTAGAAGTCTTTGCCTTCACTATGAAGCACCCAAGGACACCCCCCCTACCTCTTGGGCTGGCCATAGGACTACCCCCCTCCTATAACCTATCATTTCATTCATGATCAAATTTACATGAATTTTAATCCTACAAAATTTCCCTTTCTTCAAACCTTGATAACTTGATCAATTTTGATCCAAATCATCTCTAGTTTCTTGCATTGGACTCCCCTACACTAGATACTAGTTAGGGCCTGCTATCAAGGATTTGTGGAGCTTTGGGCATCACTAAGAGAAGTGGACACCCCCCCTCTTGATTTTCCATTGAAATTGCACAAATAGGTAATGCCCTTAAACCTAGTCAATACTCTGTTTTCTTCATAAATGCATGCATCTAGGTACCATGGAACTGTAGGCTAAGTTTGGTGAGATTTAGGGTTGGTCTGGTGTCCGTATCGGACACGTATCTGTGTTCTAATTGCAGTGTTTGGTGAAATGCCACTTAGGAATAAAAGTTATTGTTTTCAAACAAAATATATTTTTGGGGAGCCCTAGACATGTAGGACAAAACCCTAGTTGTCTGAGCACACTTCGAGTTGTGTCCGTGTCCAAAATAGGACACGAACACACTGTTAAAACCACACTGTACACACTGTAAGACCCTACTGTTGATACTTCCTGTCGTGTCCACACGAGTCGTGGACACGATACAGAAACCTAGACACGAACCTAACCACCCCCCTACCCACTGACACGAACGAGTACAAGGCTCTACGTGCCACGTGTGGAGAACACGACCCTTCGACACGCGCGCACGAGACTGTGCAGCGTCCCCTGCTACTCGACACCTAGTACGGACACTGTAGGACACGTGGACACGGGAAAATTGACACAGAGGAGGGGGCAACCTCTGTCATGCCCCCCTCGAGTTTGAAACACTCTCGTATCCTATCGAGGACACGAGGACACGTGCACTGGTCGTGCACTGACAGTGCACGCGCACGTTTTCTTCACGGACACGGCCTTCGTGTCGCATGGATACGAGTCAAGGACACCTCATAGTGACACGAGTGTGTAGCCCAACACGTGGACATGACCACGAGGCCCCAAGTGGCTCGTATCGTGTCCACGAGGCGCGTGCACCACTGCACGACGCGGTGCCAAACACGCGTATCAGTCGTGTTTTCTCGACTGTTACGGGTCTCGTGTCGACTCTGTGCAACACATGGACACGACTCAGGTTGCTAGACACCTAGCCTGACCCTAGACGAACCTAGGGACACGAGCACGAGACACGAGGACACGTGTGTCATGTCCTACACGTGTGTGCATCTCTGCACGACGCTGTGATACTGTAAACTTACCCGATTGTGCTTTTTGACACTTTGACACGCCGTGTCGTGTCGTGGTGGACTTCCAGTGAACACACGACACGAACACATAGGGGGACACGATTAGAACCATTGGTTTCGAGCCTTAGCTCGGTTTGGGTCATGAAAATGGGTTTACCTACTTTTCCTATACACAGTCCATATTTCCAGATCTTAGGATAAATTCCAGTTTTCAAAACGAGTTTCAAATCGATTTTGGTTATGATTTATACATGTAATTCTTTGTTTTCTGTGTACGTATACGTAGTATATGTATGGTGTGTGTAGGTGAGATTTTAGGGTATATACATATGTATACATGTGTATATACTATATGTATATTGTAGGTGTGTGTGTATTTGTGTGTGTGTGTTGGGGCTGATTTCCTGGTTCCAGGAATCTGGAACCCCCCTTTCTTCCTGTGTTCAGTCTCTCCCTCTCTCTCACTGATCTCTTTCACTCTCTCTCACACTCTCTCTCTCACTCTATTTTACCCTCTCTATATATATGAATCATATATATGTATAATATATATATAATATATCAATGTAATATTAGCCTATGGTATTCATTTATGAGCCTATGGCTATGAGGTTAGGCTTGACCCTTGTTTGACTAAAGTTGACCAAAGTCAACTATAGGTCAAACCTTGACCTAATTGACCTAGAATGACTTGGATGAACATAGAAGGACTATTTGACTAAGGTTTGACTAAACCCTAACTAGATGATTAGGTTAATCACATGGGTTATATGGATAGCCCTATGTAGATTAAGATATGTATGGAGTTAAGTGGTATACTTAGGAGTTGTGTCATGATTGGTGTAGTCTTAGAGGTTGACTAGAAGTTGACCATTAGTCAAGATTGACCTAATTACCTTGTTGACTAGTCCTTGTTTGACCAAAACCTTAGTTGGTCTAAGTTTGACCAAAACTTGACCCAGATTGATCATGTTGACTAGTATTTGACTAGAATGTTGACCAAGAGTTGACTTTAACCTAGATTTGACTAACCTTGACTTGTTTGACCTTGTTTGACTTTATTTGACTTAGTTTGATTCCCTGTGACCTAGTGACTTCCTGTGACCTAGTTTGATTGTTGAGTTGACCAAGAGTTGACTTGACCAGATTGACCTAGAATCATGTAGTATGCATTGTATACTCTATTTTTACCATTGTGGATACATGGTAACTTGTATTGCTCTGATTAGGAGCCAGACACCTTTCCTCAGGTAGTATATCCTCTTCAGACATTCAGTTTATGCGAGTACATTCTCTGACCGTTTCATAATTGCCAGGATTTATATTCTTGCTTTAGATTACTTTACTTGATGCTGACACGATTGTTATCACGGATTGGTACTATATGGATCTTTTTATGAGATGTTATCCCCCTCGGGAGCATCAGATACTTTTGTCACGTGTGTTTCACTTACATCATGTATCTCATGCTTCTATTATCATGTATCTTCATGTATCAGCTAGTGACTCATGTACTCTCATGATCATCGAGCCTTCATGAATCTTCATGAATCACTCACGTATCATCCAATTATGGGCTTATCACGAATATTAACGTAACCTGAATGGATCCTTGTGTATTGATTGGGGAAACGGAAGAGTAGAAATGGACATGTGAATAATTCCAAAGTAGTGTAATCATGTGCAAACTCAGTAGTATAATCATGTATAAATTCTAGCCATTCACATGCCTATCTTGTACTCTACATCACTAGCCACTTACAGTTCTCTATATACAGTAGATATTTCCTTTACAGCTATCTCTTTTACTACATGTATATTCCTTCAGCAGTTCCTGTATTTTACTCTATTGCATGCTTTATATTTCCTATCATAATATGCACTGCGTGAGATGTATTGTGCTCGTTTCTGTCCTGACTGGACCTGTTGAAAATATTACAGAGGATGAGGATGAGGCCCTGGTGTCTACCCATTATGGAGCAGGACTAGGTGATACTTATGTTGTGGTCCCTCAGCAGGATCCACCTGCAGCTGAAGATGTTGCCCCAGTAGTCTAGGCTAGTTTAGCTAGACAGTCTTTTCTGTATTATCATTTTATCTCATATCTAAGTTGTATTTTGAGATATTGAGATATATAGACTCTTAGACTTATTGTATTATGAGGTGACATTCTGGATGTTATGTTATCCTAGACACTTAGACTTATTTCATCTATTCTACTGTTCTCTTTGAGTTACTGTCTATCTATCTATCTTTCATTCTTCTACCTAGATGTGATTGAGATTGTATTCTGTTTGTCACCTCCATTCGGAGAGTATAAACTGTACAGGTACTTTTATATTGTTAGATGATTGACCTAGGACAGCGTTCTACTGCCGACACTGCGGCGTAGGCTGGACGTACCCACTTTTCGTGCCCCTATACAGGGTACGGGTCGTGACAGAATGTGACCTATGTATGTAAGTACATATATTTATATCCTAGTATGAATATGTAATAGGAGTGTGAGATAGGTATAGCCTAATCTGAAATGTGCATGTGATTAGGTAATGTGAATGGATATGGCATTGCCTATATAGATAATATGTATATAGCCTAATATGGTAATGTGTATTGGCCTATGTGTGTTTTGGCCCATGGCCTAGGTAGGATAGCCTATGGCATGTAGTCTGATACACTTGTGTATCACTAGGCTAGTGTGACTTGTATGGTATTTGGTTAGTTGACCTAGATTGACTTGTGAAGCCTAGGTTTGACCAACCTAGACTAGTTTGACCTTGTTTAACCCTGTTTGACCTTGTTGACCTAACTAGGCTAGAGTTGACCTAGTTTGACTGCTAGGGTTGACTAGAGTTGACCAAAGGTTGACTTTAGCCTAGTTTGACCCCAAACATCATGTAGATGCATTGTAGCAGTCTATTTCATTATTTTGAACATGTAATGACTTGTATTGTTCTATAGGAGACATACACCACTCCTCGGACAGTAGATATTCTTCAGATACTCAGGATACATGCGAGTATATTCTCTGATCATTTCATATCCTGTTAGAATTATTTTCCTGCTTTAGATTACTTTACTTGATGCTGTCACGTTGGTAACACAGTTTAGTACTATATGGATCCTTTCTTGAGATGTTATCCCCTCAGGGAGCATCAGATACTACATATTCTGTGCGTTCACTTATATTTTGTATCACTATGCTTCATGGTTCATTGATCACATGTGACATGTACTCTCATGATCACAGAGTCTTCCTTGAATCACCCATTTACGGACATTCCCAGAATTACCCATTTACGGGCCTACCATGTATCACCCCTTGTGGGCCATTGCATGAATCGTAACGTAACCTGGTTGGATCCTTGTGTATTGATTGGGATATGGGGGAGTAGAAGTAGACATGTAAATAATATCCAAGTAGTGTAGTTCCCAGAATTACTCCATAGTATAGTTCTCAGAATCTCCTATGCCATTATATGTCTATATTGTACTCTGACTCACTAGCCACTGTTAGTTCTCTATTTATAGTAGATATTTCTATTACAGCTCTCTCTCTGTTTACATTCTGTACTTTCTTTCAGTTTTCTGTATCTTACTCTGCTGCATGATTATATTTTCTAACCTGCTATGATCTGTTGAGATGTATTGTGCTCGCTCCTGTCCTGACTGGACCTGTTAAAAATTTTACAGTGAATGATGAGGCTATGGTGTCTACCCATTATGGTGCAGCTTAGACAACACTTGTGACTTGGACCCAATTGTAGTAGAGGATCTACCACCAGTGGTTTAGACTGCTAGCTTAGACTCTTACCTTGTCTTTCTCATTTATACATTATTGCATATGTACTGGGAGTTGTTTTATCTGATATTTATGGAGATGTCATCTTAGGCAGTTAGGCCTCTATCTGATTGTATCTCTGTGGATTCATTTTGTTCCATATCTATCTAACTATTTATCGTACTCTACCTTAGATGTGATTGAGACTGTATTGCTATGTCACCTCCATTCGGACTGTATATAATGTACAGGTACCTTTATATTGTTAGATGCTGTGACTTAGGACAACGTTTCTACCACCGACACTGCGACGTAGGCTGGACGTACCCACTTCTCGTGCCCTTACTCTAGGGTGCAGGTCGTGACACGTTTTAGTGGTGGCTACACATTTTTATATTGTTAAATGTTATCCAGAGCAGCCTGTGGAGATTCTGGATCGCCGAGAAAAGGTTCTGAGGAACCAGGTGATACCCATGGTACGCATCTTTTGGAGGCATCATTCTCCAGGAGAGTCTACCTGGGAGCGGGAGGATGAGATGTGCGAGCGGGTACCCTTATCTTTTTGGACCTTGAGGTATACTTTTCTATCCTTCTCAGCTGTTAGTTTTGCCTTTAATTTGAGGACAAAATTATTTTAAGGGGGGAAGATTTGTCACTACTACTTTATAGATCGAGGGTATTTTGGTCATTTTTAAAATTTTAGAATTATTTGGAATTATTTAGTATTAATTATAATTATTATAATTTTAAGTAATTTTTAGTATAATTGATTTGGTGCTACTTTTGACTTAGACTCAGGGTGACTTAGTAGACTGTCCTAGAAGCTAACCTAGGTCATGACCACCTGGTTAGAGTGTGTAACCCTAGCTTGACCTAAGTTAGAGATATCCTAGTCATTAGATTTAATTTGGGGAAATTAGGATTTGAATAGGTTAGTTAATGGCTTGTGGTTTCACAAGTCATGATTTATGACTTAAGCCCATAGAGGCCCAAAACCCAACTCCATGTAAACCCTAGCCCAATATACACCCCATGGCCGGCCAACCTAGTCCTCCACCTCTATTTAATGTCTCCTAAAATTTAGGGCTAGCCTCCTTAGAATATTTGCAAGTTTGAAGAAGAGGTAAACCAATCCATAACTCCTTCATTCCAACTTCTTTTTTTCCTAATTTCTAGCAATGGATTCTAATTGCTGTGCTTTTTATGTTCATGGTGAGAAATTTTAGGGAAGAAAACAATTTGAAGATGTTTTGGCAGCTTGAGGATCCACTCACATTGGGGCTTTTTGAGCCTTTGCAAGCTCTAGGTAAATTTCTAATCCACACCATAAAATGCTGTTATTATTGCATATTTTGGAAGCCCTAGGCCTACCCTAACTGTAGGTATAGCTAACCCTAGGTTTCGTGTCTAATACGTGTCCGTATCGGACACTTATCAATGGATACGTTAATGTGTTTGATGAAATGCCCCAAAGGGCATTTCGAATTGATTTCTGGAATATTTTTGAACCGGAAATTAGGGTTTAGGCTCGTTTATTATTTTCTGGTGTTTGAGTTGATATTGTTGTCGTGTCGTGTCGCATTGGATACGGGAACACGCGAGTGTAACACACGCGCGCGTGCAGTGTTCTTCCCCTGCTGTTCGGGGTCTCCTGTGCACAGCATACACCACTTGAACACAGAATTTTTGACACACGTGTTGGGGTCATGACTGACACGAGATTCCCAGAGTGACACGACCTATCGTGTCGTGTCGGACACGGTATCACGTATACACAGGGAATATACTGTGCGTGCACAGTACTGGGTTTTGTTCTCTGTTTAGTACCATTTTAATTGGTTTAAATTATCAATTAATTTTCTAAGTTAGATCCTGTATATGTTGTCAATCCCTGTAGATTGGATTTACATGATTAGTTAGGTGTTTGATGTGAATTTGGATTCGAACACATGGGTCGACTGATCTCTGATACTGTGTACTGATACTTGGTTTTTCCCCATTTCCTAAACATTTAAATCCCAATTTTATTGATGTTTCTCACTGTTAATTACCCCCACATGTTTGGTTGTTCATGTTTAGCTTAACATTACAATTAAAATAGGCTTATGGTTTGAGAATGGGAATTTGGACTTTGTGTTGGTTTTTCGAATGATATAGTGGATACATTGGTTTGATTTGAGTTCAGTTCTATGTATAAACTGTAATTGAACTCATTTTCTATTTCCTGAGATGTTCCAGGAGCTGTGTGCTTGATTTGGGATGTTTTGGTATTGAGTTGGGTTCGAATTTGTGACTGTCAACTGTTATTTCATTTCCCTAATTCCAGCGATATTTTCTATCACTGCATTAATTCCATTTCATATTACCTCCATTGTTTTAATAAATTTCACTGATATTTCATTCATGTCAACTGTTAATCCATTTCAATACCTGAGATTATTTATTTCCTATGAACTGTTATTGGACTGAATTCCTTTCCTATACACTGTCATCCATTCTTAGTAAACTGAAATGAATGTTTTGATTCATGTTAACTGTCATGAGGATTTGGTTTTAGCTAAATGAATTCCTAATAGATGGAATGTTGATTTAGTTCATTAATAGTAGATTAGTTAAACCTGGGAACACTTGGGTAATTTTTGACAATGATTGAGCTGCCATACACACACACAATGCCACCTTCACTGTTTTTACATTCATAATATGTTACACTGAATTTTCCTAATATACTTTACTGATTTTTTCCTACACTCTCTTGACATATGAACACAATGTGTTGCCCACTGTTTGTATTCCCTGTTTTCAGTGATATTCCTTTGACACTTGAACACAGGCTCAAGCCTAACACACCACACTCATGTCTTCATTCACACACACATACACATGTACACCATCACATTCCTTTCTCCTTATTCTCTATGCATAGTAATGGATATATATATATAGTTAATATATATATTTGTAGGTATACCTATATGTGAGTATCATGGATATATCTATATGTAATATTGAATGCCTATATGTATATCTAAATATGTATGTAGGTAGCTAAATATGTATTGTAATGTAGAGTGTAATGGTATAACCTATATGCTAATGTGTATTCTATATTATATTATATAAAAATATCAATATGTGTATATGATTTGTGGCTTTGGTTTAGGCATGATATTGCCTAATAGCCTCTAGCCTAGGGCTCTCAGCCTATGGGTGTTGCTTGAATGCCAGTATAGAGTCTAGATTAGACTTGTATAGCCTTGTTTAGTCTTGATTAGACTAGTTAGACTAGTATAGACTTGTTTGACTTAGGTTTGACCTAGTTGACCTAGTTTGACTTTTAGGGTTGACCAGAGTTGACCAAGAGTTGACTTTGGTCTAGATTGACCTAGATTCATGTAGAATGCATTGACTTGCATCTTATTATCATTTTAGACTCATAGTGACTTGTACTGTTCTATAGGGGCCAGACACCACTCCTCGGACAGTACTTTCATCTTGGACATTCAGATACCAGGCAAGTACATTCTTTGATCTTTTTATACCTGTCTGGGACTATATTCTTGCTCTAGATTACTTTACTTGATGCTGACACGTATCTTTCACGGATTAGTACTATATGGATTCTTTCCTGAGATGTTATCCCTCTACGGCTGCATCGAGTATTTCATGTTCATGTACTTTATCATGTGCATCAGGTACTCCTTGTACTCGTACTAGTTCATGTATTCACATGTGCTCATGTGCCTTCATGTACTATCATGTGCCTCATGTACTACTCATTACAAGAGTTCACGTATCATTAGCTGTATTCAGGTGCCAATAACGTAACTTGAATGGATCCTTGTGTATTGATTGGGGTGGGGTGAGTAGAATTGGTTATGTGATCATTATCCCCAGTAGGTATTCATGTGCCTCTTAGTTGTATTCATGTGCCCCTAAGCTGTTTACATAACCATATTGTACTCTAAATCACTTAGCCACTTACAGTCTTTACTTATCATGTATTTACTTTCAGTTACAAAATATCTCATGTTTTCCCATACTTCCTTTCCAGCATTTTCCGTATTTTACTCTATTGTATTCTTTATACTCCTAACCTGTTATGAACTGTTTTGAGAGATATGTGCTCGTTCCCGTCCTGATTGGACCTGTTGAAAATTTTACAGAGGATGAGAAGGAGACCTGCTTAGATACTTTCTATGGGACAGCCTTAGAGGACACTTGCGATCCGAACTTCCAGTCGGATCCCTTAGCTATAGAGACTGTTGCTCCATAGATATATTTATCTTATTTCATTGTATTGGAGATTTGAGTTGTTTATTTGGATCTATATTATTTTTGGTTGTCAGTGGAGTTTATCATAGACACTTAGCTTTCTCTCGATTTGTATTTCCTGTTGATTTGGGTCTCGCATCTTTTATATCATTCTATCTTATCGTATTCTACGTTAGATGTGATTGAGATATATTATGTTATGTCACCCCCATTCGGGGAGTATAACTGTTATTACCTTAACTGTTAGATGTTGTGACCTATGACAGCGTTCTAACCGCCGATACTGGTGATTAGGCTGGACGTACCCACGTCTCGTGCCCTTACTCTAGGGTACGTCATAGTGCAGCTTAGACACACTTGTGACTTGGACCCAATTGCTAGAGGATCTACCACCAGTGGTTTAGATTGCTAGCTTAGACTCTTACCTTGTCTTTCTTATTGATACATTAATGTATATGTACTGGGAGTTATTTTATCTGATATTTATGGAGATGTCATCTTAGACACTTAGACCTCATCTGATTGTATCTCTGTGGATTCATTTCGTTCCATATCTATCTATATTTTTATCGTACGCAACCTTAGATGCGATTGAGACTGTATTGCTATGTCACCTCCATTCGGAGTGTATAAATGTACAGGTACCTTTATATTGTTAGATGTTGTGACCTGGGACAGCATTCTACCGCCGACACTGCGGCGTAGACTGGACGTACCCACTTCTCGTGCCCTTACTCTAGGGTGCGGGTCGTGACACTATTCATTTCGGCGACTTTCCTCCAACAAACACTCCAGACGGGGTCATACCTGTCCCTTGGGCAACGATGGAGGTTACTAATCTTCCAACCATCTGGAGCCAAACATCTGGATTGGTACCTCTCACCACATTGCAAGGAGAGATCATGTGGGTGCATCCAGACTTGGTGTCCAAAGTTACCCAGGAGGTGTCATCTCCTACTAGCAAGAAAAAGGTCAGAAGGTCTAGATCCTGCCATACAATTTCAGCCGAGGCTGAGAAAGCTGCAGCCATTATTATCCGGTCTGGAGCACAAGTCCAGCCCGCACGGGATAGTTCAGCTGAAGATCCTCAACCGGCAACATTGCCTCCCTCTGATGTTCCAAGGCTATCTCATCCTCCACTGGCGAATAAGTCCAAGACAAAGGAAACCCGCTTCGACAGGCCACTCGTAATGATGTACCTCAGGGATCGGAGAGACCTTACAACTTTGACATATTAGCACAATTAGCTAATACGCCAGCAAAGTTGTCGTTATACGAGCTCCTAAGGCTCTCCAAGGATCTTCGTGTCGCATTAAGTGAAGCACTCCAAAATGCTGACGCCCACTTAGCCCAGGTTAAGCCTCCAGGGGAAGACCCACAAGCAAATCTAAAGGGCAGCGATAGCACAGATGCAATGCCCACATCATATTTACTCCTCAGTACATGTTGATCAAGTCCAATTTGCATGATCGCCCCTTATACTACACTAGATACATAGGCAACATCAAGGTAGATCAGATGCATATCGACCCTGGCTCGTCAATAAGCATTATCCCGAAAAGCTTGCTCCAACTTCTTGGCATCCCTTGCATCGTTTAGCAGCAACCAACACTTCCATTAGCGGTTTTTACTCGGGAATGAGCTATCCCCTAGGGAAGATCCGGTTGAAGTGCCAGATTGGTGACCTGAAGAAGAAAGTTACCTGCTACGTCATAGATGCATATACCTCCTACAACATCCTCCTGGGTCGTCCGTGGATATATGACTATATGATCATGCCATCCACCCTTCACCAGTGTTCAAGTATGTCAGTAAGCACGATTTCGTGAAAATATTATTCGTCGACATTTATCCCTTCAAAGGGGTTGAATCTTATTACTCTTCGGAGGCTTGTCTATATGATGAATCCCGAAAACATATAACTGACGAGCTGGAAGCCATCACAGGGCCAGAAGAACCCTTGAGAATTTGTCTCCAAGCCCGCAAATCGGGTAAGGACGCACCCCTTGTCGCAATCTTGCATAAAGAGTTGCTCGGTTCTCCTGCCACACCTACGCAGTTGGAACCAATGGTCATCCGTCTCCCAAGATCTAGCCAGGAGCCAAAACCTGTCATTGGGCCTACGGTGATCCGACTGCCGAAATCTAATCAATGGCAACAGGAAGATGCAAGGCCCTATGTAATATCGATGGTAATCCGATTGACAAAATCTACTCAAAGGCGACCGGAAGACACAAAGTCCCTTGCTGAGCCAATTGTCGTCCGTCTTCCTAAGACGAGCCAGCAGCCAAGTGCCGATCCAATACTCTCAGAAAAGTTGATACCTCAAGCGGAACCCTTGGTGGTTAAGTTGCCCAAGACAGCATCCCGACCTCTAAGCTTGTAAAACCCCTAAATTTCTACTATTTTTTATTAAATTTGGTACTGATTTAAAATTTTGTATTGTACGTCGCGTAGTCGTATTGTACGTCGCGCACAAAATTTATTTCTTGCTCGTCGAGTGCGAATATGTGCGACCGTACATATTTATTGAAAACATTTTTATTTTATAGTTCAAATATATATATATAATAATTATTGTATTGGTATTTTGCTTAAAGTTGTCTATCGAGATGACCAAAACCTTATTACTTTATTTATTTATTTATTAGTGGTAATTTGGAAAACTATTTTATATTCCTTGCATATGAGGTACATTAAATTAAATTTATATATTGTTATTTTCTAAATTATTAAATATAAATATTTTATTATTCGAAAAGATATTTAAAAATAGTTATTATTTTTGAAAATAATATTATTAGTATTTAGAAAAATATTTTAAAATTATTGTGGCATTTAAATCTTGATTTAAATTTATGGATTCATTTAAATAGTTAAATGTTTGCAATTTGATTTCTTCCATTTGATTTTAAACTAGAATTTAATTAGATTTAAATTTGATTTGTAATTGGAATATGGATTTGATTTGGGTTTGAATTCCTTGAATTGATTTAAATTATTAGATTGGATATTCTAATTGGGTTTAAACTACTCCTAATTCCTATCTAATTGGGAATTCCACATCCTATAAATAGGCAGGTACTCCTCAAATTCATTATTCTCCATCCACAACAAATTATTCCACAAATAATTCTCCAACCATGGTGCGTGCCCCGTGTCCGTGTTCCATCGTCCAAATCTTATTCCATTAG
Organism: Iris pallida; assembly: GCA_029216955.1. Classification (NCBI taxonomy): domain Eukaryota; kingdom Viridiplantae; phylum Streptophyta; class Magnoliopsida; order Asparagales; family Iridaceae; genus Iris; species Iris pallida. Next base: position 27,268 of record JANAVB010042821.1, on the reverse strand, counting down.
TTTACATGTACATTATTCATCTTCTTTTCCGTGTCGGACACACCCCGACATCAATAAATTCCCAAACCCTATCCCTATCCCTCTAACCCGTCCATACGACACCCCGACCAAACCCTGCCTGTCATCTCCTCCACCATGGAGCACCTCCGGCCAACCCAACTCCGTCTACCTAAATCCCGATCCCATCTTCCCGACTTCCTCCCAGCACAACACCAGATCCTCGCCACCATGCTGGCCCTCTCCGACCCTACACACCACTCGCAACCAACGTCGGCCATCATCACCTACGGAGACCCCGACCGCCACAATCCCAATAGATCAAACACCCGTCGTGGACAAACCAGCCGACAACCAAAGCCATCACCACCACCAGCGTTACCCCGCCATCTCTCCGATAACATCACCACAACCCCTGTCGTCACCCCGACCACCACCGTGGTCACCATCCGAAACACCACCGCCGCCACAACAGAAGAAAACCTAGAACAGAAACAAAACTGGAATAAGGAAAACCCTAACCCTAACCTCACCTGAGTCGGCCGCCTCGACCGCGTGAGCTGGAGCCGACGTCGACCTAGCCCAGCCGTCCGCCGCCGTGCGCACCACCGTACGCAGGACCGCACCGCAGCCGCGCCTCTCCGTGAGCTGGCCGCACGAACCACCGTCGGATCTCCCGCTCCGCGACCCAACCCCTCGCCGTCGCGTGACGGCGAGCGCCGCGTCCAGCCGCGCTGGCCAGCGCCCAGCGCTCCGCCGGTCGACCCGACCCCTAGCCTCCGTCGCATTCCGCTCCTCCGGCGCCGCCGAGTGTCCGGCGCTCCCTCATCCCTCCTGACGTCGCGTCTCCAGCCGACGAGCTCAGCCACGCCTCCGCTCACCGCTACACCCTCTCCCACCTCGATCTTCTTCTTCCGCGTCCACCTCTTCCGTCGTGCCTTTCCCTAGACTCCTCCGCCCACGACCCAGCTCGCCCTTCCTCCGTCAGAGCTCCGCCGACGTCAGACTCCCTCTCCTCCTCCCCGCTCTCTCGATCTCTCTCTTCCCCGATTCTTTCTCTCTCTCCCTCATCCTTTCTTCTCATTTTTTTCCTTTACTTTCTTCTTCTCTCTCTCTGCTAACTCTTTTCCACACTCTCTCTTTCTCTCACACTTCTTTGATTTTTTTTGTTTATTGTTCTCGAGGAATAGAACTCATGGTAAACTTTTTGATTGTTTTGTTTTATTTTGTGTGTTTATTTTGCTTTTTTTTGTTTTTATTAATTATCTGATTCTTCTTCACATCACTAGTATTATTATTGTTAGTTTATTATTATTATTATTGTAATTATTATTATTATTATTATTATTATTATTATTCATATTATTATTATTGGTATTATTACTATTAATATTTCTTTGTTATTATTATTACTATTATTATTATTATTATTGTATGAGAAAAAGGATATTAATTAGCGTTATTATTTCTTTGGATCTACCAAGACCTATATTTTGTTCTCATAATATTGAGATATTTTGAAATATATTTTTATATTATTTTATAGTACCTAATTACAGATTTGCCCTACAAAGATTTTCTAGTATTTTTTAAATGTTTATAATTAATCAAATATAGATTTTTAGCTAAAAATCCTAGTTTGACAAACTTAGGGTATTTTTGCCTGAAATGATTTATATTTTTCAAGTATTTGACTAAAAACAACTTTACTACCAAAATATTTTTAGTATTATAAATATTTTCTAAAAACTCGTATATATATAATATATATCCATTATTTCTTTGATCTTTCTCTTGTCCGTATCCAGTCCTATTATTCATATTCTTTCGTCCATTTCGAGACTACCTTATGTCCACCCTAACTAAATTGACCCTTCTGGACCCAATGGAACCGACCGTGTCACCATCCATGGTCACCTTGCATAGTTGTTACATCGAAGTTGCAGATCGTGCCACATTGATTATCGCAGCACACCAGGCGTCCTACTAGGCAAGACACCTTGCCATTCGCTGTTTACTTATTTTAGCTCATATTTTATGCTTTATTTATTTTCTTATAAACTGTGATTCATGGCATAACTGTTAGAACTTACTGTTCATTTATTTTTCCTGCTATGTATTATTTTCCTCACATTAAACCTAGATTTAAGGGACCACCTTGTGTGTTGCATTCATTGGCCTTGACACATTGTAACACGAGGTTGTGTGTCGCATGTAGAATACGGAAGTGCGTGATTGGCTGGCCACCAGTATGTACAAGCCGTACGACAGGAATAACTGCTAAATAGAGATTGCATGCTAGTTTGACTTAGCAGTTATAGTGGTTTGTGTTGTGGATGCAACACAGTAGGCATTGGGCGGGGAAGACAATTCCTTAGCGTATGGACTTCGATGCACTTTTCCTTTTGTATCCCGTGAGCTCCGCCGGAGACGCGGGTCAGATTACCCATGATTACTGACGGCCACTGACGATTCTGCGGAACGTCATGCTCTTACTGCTGGGGCCTCTGGTGCCTAAGGGGGACTACGCCGATCCTATTTAGCCAGGGCCCATGCGTAGGAAGGATTTTTCTTAATTATATTTCACTTAGAACGGTAGGCTACCTTTATCCGTTAGGTACGAGTGCTTTTGGTTTGGGTACTTGTATCTGACCGTCGCTTGGAACAATAACTTGTCGCGAATTAGTTCGTCATATCTTGTCCTTGTTTGGTTGTAGGTGTGACTTACTACTTCGATGAGAAGGTATTGAACCTTGTTGGAGTCCAGATACCATATTGGATTCATAGCATGGGAAGATACGTTACCGTGAATTAGTTTACCATCTCCTGTCTTTGTTTTGTTGGGGGGATGGTACGCTCGTTCAGTAGGTGCGTATTGGACCATGTTATAAATTCGATTGACTTATTTATTGAGCAATATTTATTCAGTTTATATGGCATGCTATTATGTGTCTTGTTACGTCCCTCTGAGGACCTGGTTATCTCTCCAGGTGTGTGCTCTTGTCTTTCGCAGGTGTTCTAGCTCTAGTCGTGCTCATCGCTATTTCTTCGAGGATGATTGCACTTGGATCGTCTTCGCTTCGCTCGCCAAAATCTTTTTTTGATTATCATGTATTTCTTTTCATAGTTGGTAGTGGATTTGTCTCCGCCCAACTACATGTACCAACTGACAATTTCATAGTTGATTATATGAGATCTTCTATTCATTTATTTTGTGTAGATGAGATTAGTTATGGTTCTACTTGCATTTTACAGCTTATGTATTCATATGAGGTTTCCATATATTGGAGTATACTTCGTATGAATACAGCTGGCATGGATACGTACCTAGTCCTACGTATTTTGGGACTGGGGCGTTACATGTTTTTGTGGTGGCCCATGCAGGTCAAGATAAATTGTTTGGTTATTTTACCGTACCAAGCAAGCCTACGTATAGGATTAGAAGTTTAGGATCTCATCCACATACTTGACCACTTCCTTGATTTTAGCTACAGTTTGACTCATCAATTGCATCTTGCTTGCTTCCTTCCATCCATATTCTTATCTTTCCTTCGTGCTTGCTAGAGATTGACCTTACTAGTTAGTTGTCCCAAAACACCATTAGTTCAATTCTTTTAAGTTGGGTAGACTACCTTATGACCTAGCAACCCCTTTGACCTAGTGACCTATATTAGAAATCTTATTTAGATCCTAGAATCTAGAGGACCTAACCCTTCTAGCCAACCAAAGACTTGGACAAGAAGACTATAGGACAATTGTATGACTTAGAATCATTCTACCTTCTTTTTATCTAAATATCTCGTGACTATGTTTTTTTTTACCACTTTGACTAATATTGCAACTATAATCTAGTTTTGCAAACTCATCCATTTATCGAGTTTGTTCATGACTTATGCTATTGAGCGGCCGCTCACTAACATATTGGCTAATCAGAACCGGTGCATAATGGTCTGATCAACCAAGTGCACTTTGGTTCGCTTTTGCCTATTATTCTACGTGGATAGGGACATAGTTAAACTTGTCCTCTAGAGTCCCATCCACGACTGCCTTGACAATTCCTTTAAAATTATTCAATCGTCATTGAATCACGTATTTCGTACTCGATAACGCCTCCTTCGAACTCTAGATTGCTTTCGCCTTCACCTGTTTAAGAAGGACGAATGCGCTGTACTTGAAGTTCCCCTAGCTATCCTATCTCTTGTGACCATTAACACTCAATGTGCCTATATCTTTGCCTTAACTACTCGTCCTTTCCCTCGACCCTAAATCTACAATCTTGACTTTCTAAATCACTTGAATTTAAGAGTGATTACAATCGTCTCTTAATCATATCCTCAACCTAGACTACGACCATGTAAACTTCTTTAAAACTGTCTATCTACCGTTGTGCCTTCTCCGCCCTTGTGTCCTCTCACCCCCTACTAATTCTTAATTTCGCGGACGAAATTCTTTTAAGTTGGGTAGGATGTAAAACCCCTAAATTTCTACTATTTTTTTATTAAATTTGGTACTGATTCAAAATTTTGTATTGTACATCGCGTAGTCGTATTGTACGTCGCGCACGAAATTTATTTCTTGCTCGTCGAGTGCGAATATGTGCGAGCGTACATATTTATTGAAAAACATTTTTATTTTATAGTTCAAATAATATATATAATAATTATTGTATTGGTATTTTGCTTAAAGTTGTCTATCGAGATGACCAAAACCTTATTACTTTATTTATTTATTTATTAGTGGTAATTTGGAAAACTAATTTATATTCCTTGCATATGAGGTACATTAAATTAAATTTATATATTGTCATTTTCGAAATTATTAAATATAAAATATTTTATTATTCGAAAAGATATTTAAAAATAGTTATTATTTTCGAAATTAATATTATTAGTATTTTAGAAAAATAGTTTAAAATTATTGTGGCATTTAAATCTTGATTTAAATTTATGGATTCATTTAAATAGTTAAATGTTTGCAATTTGATTTATCCCATTTGATTTTTAAACTAGAATTTAATTAGATTTAAATTTGATTTGTAATTGGAATATGGATTTGATTTGGGTTTGAATTCCTTGAATTGATTTAAATTATTAGATTGGATATTCTAATTGGGTTTAAACTACTCCTAATTCCTATCTAATTGGGAATTCCCACATCCTATAAATAGGCAGGTACTCCTCCAATTCATTATTCTCCATCCACAACAAATTATTCTACAAATAATTCTCCAACCATGGTGCGTGCCCCGTGTCCGTGTTCCATCGTCCAAATCTTATTCCATTAGTTTACATGTACATTATTCATCTTCTTCCCCGTGTCGGACACACCCCGACATCAATAAATTCCCAAACCCTATCCCTATCCCTCTAACCCGTCCACACGACACCCCGACCAAACCCTGCCTGTCATCTCCTCCACCATGGATCACCTCCGGCCAACCCAACTCCGTCTACCTAAATCCCGATCCCATCTCCCCGACTTCCTCCCAGCACAACACCAGATCCTCGCCACCATGCTGGCCCTCTCCGACCCTACACACCACTCGCAACCAACGTCGGCCATCAACACCTACGGAGACCCCGACCGCCACAATCCCAATAGAGCCAACACCCGTCGTGGACAAACCAGCCGACAACCAAAGCCATCACCACCACCAACGTCACCCCGCCATCTCTCCGACATCATCACCACAACCCCTGTCGTCACCCCGACCACCACTGTGGTCACCATCCGAAACACCGCTGCCGCCACAACAGAAGAAAACCCAGAACGGAAACAAAACTGGAATAAGGAAAACCCTAACCCTAACCTCACCTGAGTCGGCCGCCTCGACCGCGTGAGCTGGAGCCGACGCCGACCTTGCCCAACCGTCCACCGCCGTGCGCACCACCGCGCGCAGGACCGCACCGCAGCCGCGCCTCTCCGCGAGCTGGCCGCACGAACCACCGCCGGATCTCCCGCTCCGTGACCCAACCCCTCGCCGCCGCGTGACGGCGAGCGCCGCGTCCAGCCGCGCTGGCCAGCGCCCAGCGCTCCGCCGGCCGACCCGACCCCTAGCCTCCGCCGTATTCCGCTCCTCCGGCGCCGCCCAGTGGCCTGCGCTCCCTCATCCCTCCTGACGCCGCGTCTCCCGCCGACGAGCTCAGCCACTCCTCCGCTCACCGCTACACCCTCTCCCTCCTCGATCTTCTTCTTCCGCGTCCACCTCTTCCGCTGCGCCTTTCCCTAGACTCCTCCGCCCACGACCCAGCTCGTCCTTCCTCCGTCGGAGCTCCGCCGACGCCGGACTCCCTCTCCTCCTCCCCGCTCTCTCGATCTCTCTCTTCCCCGATTCTTTCTCTCTCTCCCTCATCCTTTCTTCTCATTTTTTTTCCTTTACTTTCTTCTTCTCTCTCTCTGCTAACTCTCTTCCACTCTCTCTCTCTCTCACACTTCCTTGATTTTTTTGTTTATTGTTCTCGAGGAACAGAACTTATGGTAAACTTTTTGATTGTTTTGTTTTATTTTGTGTGTTTTTTTTTGTTTTTATTAATTATCTGATTCTTCTTCACATCACTAGTATTATTATTGTTAGTTTATTATTATTATTATTATTGTAATTATTATTATTATTATTATTATTATTATTATTGGTATTATTACCATTAATATTTCATTGTTATTATTATTATTATTATTATTATTATTGTATGAGAAAAAGGATATTAATTAGCGTTATTATTTCTTTGGATCTACCAAGACCTATATTTTGTTCTCATAATATTGAGATATTTCGAAGTATATTTTTATATTATTTTATAGTACCTAATTACAGATTTGCCCTACAAAGATTTTCTAGTATTTTTCAAATGTTTATAATTAATCAAATATAGATTTTTAGCTAAAAATCCTACTTTGACAAACTTAGGGTATTTTTGCCTGAAATGATTTATATTTTTCAAGTATTTGACTAAAAACTACTTTACTACCAAAATATTTTTAGTATTATAAATATTTTCTAAAAACTCGTATATATATAATATATATCCATTATTTCTTTGATCTTTCTCTTGTCCGTATCCAGTCCTATTATTCATATTCCTTCGCCCATTTCGAGACTACCTTATGTCCACCCTAACTAAATTGATCCTTCTGGACCCAATGGAACCGACCGTGTCACCATCCATGGTCACCTTGCATAGTTGTTACATCGAAGTTGCAGATCGTGCCACATTGATTATCGCAGCACACCAGGCGTCCTACCAGGCAAGACACCTTGCCATTCGCTGTTTACTTATTTTAGCTCATATTTCATGCATTATTTTTTTCTTATAAACTGTGATACATGGCATAACTGTTAGAACTTACTATTCATTTATTTTTCCTGCTATGTATTATTTTTCTCACATTAAACCTAGATTTAAGGGACCACCTTGTGTGTTGCATTCATTGGCCTTGACACGTTGTAACACGAGGTTGTGTGTCGCATGTAGAACACGGAAGTACGTGATTGGCTGGCCACCAGTACGTACAAGCCGTGCGACAGGAATAACCGCTAAATAGAGATTGCATGCTAGTTTGACTTAGCGGTTATAGTGGTTTGTGTTGTGGATGCAACACAGTAGGCATTGGGCGGGGAGGACAATTCCTTAGCGTATGGGCTTCGATGCACTTTTCCTTTTGTAACCCGTGAGCTCCGTCGGAGACGCGGGTCAGATTACCCATGATTACTGACGGCCACTAACGATTCTGCGGAACGTCATGCTCTTACTGCTGGGGCCTCTGGTGCCAAAGGGGGACTACGCCGATCCTATTTAGCCAGGGCCCATGCGTAGGAAGGATTGTTCTTAACTACATTTCACTTAGAACGGTAGGCTACCTTTATCCGTTAGGTACGAGTACTTTTGGTTTGGGTACTTGTATCTGACCGTAGCTTGGAACAATAACTTGTCGCGAATTAGTTCGTCATATCTTATCCTTGTTTGGTTGTAGGTGTGACTTACTACTTCGATGAGAAGGTATTGAACCTTGTTGGGGTCCGGATACCATATTGGATTTATAGCATGGGAAGATACGTTACCGTGAATTAGTTTACCATCTCCTGTCCTTGTTTGGTTGGGGGGATGGTACGCTCGTTCAGTAGGTGCGTATTGGACCATGTTATAAATTCGATTGACTTATTTATTGAGCAATATTTATTCAGTTTATATGGCATGCTATTATGTGTCTTGTTACGTCCCTCTGAGGACCTGGTTATCTCTCCAGGTGTGTGCTCTTGTCTTTCGCAGGTGTTCTAGCTCTAGTCGTGCTCATCGCTATTTCTTCGAGGATGATTGCACTTGGATCGTCTTCGCTTCGCTCGCCAAAATCTTTCTTTTGCTTATCATGTATTTCTTTTCATAGTTGGTAGTGGATTTGTCTCCGCCCAACTAGATGTACCAACTGACAATTTTATAGTTGATTATATGAGATCTTCTATTCATTTATTTTGTGTGGATGAGATTAGTTATGGTTCTACTGCATTTTACAGCTTATGTATTCATATGAGGTTTCCATATATTGGAGTATACTTCGTATGAATACAGCTGGCATGGATACGTACCTAGTCCTACGTATTTTGGGACTGGGGCGTTACAAAGCTCGCAGGGGGTATCCAAGGAGGATGAAGAACTCTCCAAATACTTGGTTACACAGGTGGATAGCCCCTCTCCTGATGATGTAATCCATATGGATAAAATTCTTTATTTCATCAATAAGAGGCTGCCGTTAGACTATTCTGAGTATGATAAGCCTAATCTAATGTATGCCACACGGGACTGTCTAGATGTTAGCCTGCACAGACGGGTGACAACCGTCCATACCCCAAATCGACTTGCTCCCATAAAAGGTGCTTACTTCCCGGTCCCAGACAGAAGATGATGGGATCACACAATCATCTTTAGCCGAAAATAAGGTCCTCAATCTTTCACGCCGGCTCTACTTGTATAGTCCTCAAGCAAAATACTTCATATAAAAGCAGGGATACAAAATAGAGGCTACCCCGGGTCTAAATCATGGTAGTGGTCGACGATTACCTCTACAGCCACTGACATCGGCAGGGAAACCTCAAGATCATTATCACAAATCCAGATGCGGCCTCGGGTATGTTACTCCACAAAAAATGCTCGAAAGTTCTGATAAAGAATGCGAGTGGCACTCTCATTCGTCCGATTCACCCATTTATGACTCGGAAAGCAGTATTGGAGATATATTCAGACAGACATTATCTATCAACATGACATCCGCTGATATCGAAAAGGAAGATAAAGACCTACTTGAACCACTTGAGTTAGAGACGTGGGTCCAGCAACTAGATACACAATGAGAGAAATGTTTTGAACTTCGTGATCCTCCCACTGAGGATGAGGTTATGCAAGTTAACCTCGGCAATGAAACCTCTCCAAAGCTAACCTTCGTCAGTAAAATTTTGACAGACGACGAGCGGGAGTCATTACAACTCGTCAAAGAATACATCGACGTCTTTCCCTGGAGCTATGAAGATATGTCAGGGCTAAATCCCGAAATCGCACTTTATAAGCTCGATATTTATTCGGACAAAAAACCAATCAAGCAACAGCAACGACGATTTCATCCAGACATCATGAATTTTATTGAAGCGGAAGTGAACAAGCTTATAGCTAGCGGTTTCATCCGTGAAGAGAAGCATCCAGACTGGATAGCCAACGTAGTACCGGTCATCAAGAAGAACGAAAAGATTCAAATTTGCATCAATTTTTGCAATCGGAATACGACATGCCCAAAGGATGAATTCCCTCTTCCGATCACCGACATAATGATCGATAATACGTGTTGTTTCGAGCGCATGTCCTTTATGGATGGCTTTTCAGGATACAATCAAATCAAAATGTCTCTTTATGACGAGAAGCATACATCATTCTGAACGCCGATCGGCGTATATTGTTATACGGTCATGTCCTTTTGTCACCCACGTTTTCTATTATGTGTATTTCCAGTATACGTGTACGAAATCCTGACACGTATTTTTACTTCTCCTGTCTTGATAGCTAATTTTGTTATAATCTTGCTTAGGTTCATCATGGCATATCATGGTTTGACTTGGTTCACATTAGTTTGGCTTGGTTTATTTTTCCTTTGGTTCAACATGTTAACCCCCCATTTAAAGCCCACCAACCCACTCTCTCTCCTCCATTACTTCTTCATCTTCTTCATTTACTCCTCCCACCTACACCCAAGCCCTAGGCAAGTGCAACTTGCTTCATGATGCATCTTCGATTTTATTATTCCATTGTCTTCCTCTACTAGTTCTAAGCCTCTTTAGAACTTGTCAATATCGGTTTTGATGGGTGAAATTTTTTGTAAATCTAAGTTTTGGTCTTTTCTTTTTTTTTTGGTTTTGATCTATTAAAGTTTGGTATTCGTCCCAGGCTGTATGAAATCTCGTCCTATGCAGTTTAGACCCTTGGAAGTCTCAATTCGGACTTGTTTTGAGCAAGTTATGGCATTTTGAAGTTTTTGGGTTTCATGGGTTCTTTTTTGCTGTTATGGGGAACAAGAACAGTGCCAGGCGCAACTTGACCCGTGCGCGCTTCTTAATGCAGCAACTTGACCCGCACGCACTTCTTAGCGTGGCGTACCCTGACCCAGCGCACGCTTCTTAGCACGACGCAACCTAAGTCAGACGCAACCTTAGTCAGGCGCAACCCGACCTCGCGCTGCTCAGTCGGGCATGATCTAGCCCAGCGCCCCCTTGGGCCCTGGTGCAACCTGACATGGAGCACCCAAGTCTGGCGCAACCGAACCTGGCGTACCCGGTGCCTGGCACAACCTGACTTGGCCCGACTTATTCTGGCGCAACTCAGCATGTCTTGACCCATCCTGCCTTGGCACAACTTGACCTGACCTGGCGTACCCCAGTGCATAGGCGCAACCTATTGTATGGGCGCATGTACCCCCTTGGGCGCATGATGTCCCCAAGTTCCCCTTTCTTGATTTTTTTTATACCCATTCTATATGAACTCGACATGAACACGATGTGAGCATGACATATTAATGGAATGATAGCACTTGATGGTGGCCGTTGTGGTGTACCCTTGACAAGAATATTGACATGGTAATCTTTACACGACATGATATTGTAGAAGCATGACAAATTTTCAGCAAATGAAACCCCATGTGCCCAAGTCAGTGTAGCGCCATGCGCCCAAGTAAGTGTTGCTCATTGCGCCCAGTCAGTTAAGTCCCATGCGCCGAAGTCAGTGTAGCTCCATGTGCCCAAGTCAGTGCAGCTCCATGAACCCAGTCAGTGAAGCTTCATGCGCCCAAGACTAGCTCCCCCGAAAGGAGGGCACATAACCTGAGACATGGCTATTCTCCCAAGCCTGACTCAGTCAAAGCCATGATCAAAATGTGCACCGAAGCGCACGGCCACGTCAGTCTCCACGAGCAGTCGTGCACCGAAGCATGCGGCCACGTCAATACCACGACCAACCCACGATCTCGCAGCCTGTATGCACCTAAATCCTATGCGCCCAAAGCAGGACTATGCGCCCATATAAAAATTAGCGTGTTTCCTCGTGTGGGCGCATAACATCATTCCAGCTCAAGAACGATTATGGGGGGCATCATCCCTCTTCAAAGCACAGAACAAAAAGCATTTTTAAGAGCCAAATTGCTGCACTTCTTGCCAGTGAGCCGCAAGTTAGAAATTTTCTTAGGTTTTCTCCCACTTTTGTAATCGGAGTGTCAACGGAGTAAAGGAGCAACTGCCACTCGATCTCCATCGTCCCATTCCTATTTTTTTGTACTCGGTGATCCTCAGCGCAGGATCTCTCAGGCGTACTCGATTTGTGGTACCTTGCACCAATAAAAGAAAAGAGCGTCAAGACATGCTGAGTTGCGACAAACTGGAAGAAAATAGCGCTGCTCCACCAGGCATGCGCCCAAGGCCAAGCGTCCAAGGGAGTGATTAGACGCATAGCCCCAACCCAGAACACTTTTATCTTCAGCAGGCTGGGCATCCAAAGCCATGCGCCCAAAGCTATGTGCCCAGGCTCTCTGGATCCATACTATGCGCCCACATCAAGGAGGCTCAGACATGCTGTCAAGGAGCATGCGTCCAAGGCCAGTCTCCAAGGCCTATACGACCACAACAAAAAGATCGGCCCCAACGCGTATAGCACGTGGCTGTCTTCAAGGACATCACAGAACTTAGTTTTGGGCATTGCCCCTGCACATGAACTAAGTCTGGATCGCCTACTCTCCTTACGAACCCGCATGCAAAGCTCGGCGATGCATGCAACTTGGGTTGTAAGGCAAAACTCCCCTCTGCTGACTTGTACGACATGATAAATCATAAGTTTAAAGCGAGAGAGAACATAACAATTCATAGTGCACTTCCGTGCACCAATATTGTTATCAACTGTTGTTTCTCTAAATTGAAAAGAGTGCCTCAGAGAAAGTCTGTGTTTCGACGGCTACACTTCTCTAAAGACGAGAAGCCACTATGTGTTTCATCCAACATGGCTTCATGGGGTCCCCATTACGAAAGCCCCAATCAAAGATGGTAGACTACGAACCCAACTTTCTCTCTTAGCTCTACGAGAAGAAGAATGAGAAGTTTACCAACAGATGGCAAACAGGCTGTCACATCCGAAGGAGTTTTTATGGGCACTCGATAGAAGGCAAGATTCTGTATGGACGACAAAGATTCCCAAGCCGGGGGTAGCATTCCCTCAGAATCTGAAGTAGATGACCCTCACACTGGGGGTAGCCTTCCAGAGGACGATGATCCCTCCGAATTCGATGGCGACTATCTACTTCCTCTACCTGAAGATGAAGGACTTATCCACTCGGAGACAGACAATATCAGCACTAGTTGTACTGTTTCCTCTGTTCATCCTCGCATGCTATCTACATACATGGCGGATGAAGAAAGATCTGAAGAAGCCAGTGATCAGACCAATAAACGGCTAGAGGGTCTCGAAATAGCATTCGCCAAGATCACTGATATGCTTACCAGTATCATGGCAGCTCAAGCCGCTGGGACTATTCCTCAACCTCAACAAAACGTCTCGGCCCACGCTAGTCCGGCTCACAGCAACAACCCTCCTTCAATACAAAAGAAGTATCAGTCCGTTGCGCCTCCTCTAAATCTTGTAAATACTGGGGGTGGTCCTTCGCCAACAACGTATGACAATCGTTCAGCAGCCTTATCAACAGGACGTAATTGATTCCCTGGTCGCTCGCCTCGACACCATCTCGCACAAAAACAAGCTTCAGAAGATAGTGATATCTCAACCGTATTCCCCTGAATGGGAGAACGCTACTTGTCCCCCTAACTACAAGCCGCTGACGCTGAACTCATTTGACGGTTTGACTTCTTCTCGTCAGCACATGACGTACTTCAACATGCAGACTCTGTGCTTGTCCAGAGACGATCCGTTCCTGTCGAAGATGTTTATTAGCACCTTGTAGGGGGTAGCCTTTGAATGGTTTTGCAGTCTTCCTGACGGGTGTATCAATTAGTTCAAAGACTTACAGAGGTTGTTCCTTAATAGGTTTTACGAGAGCGGCATGCACGTTAGTATATCCACCCTCATCGAGACCAAGCAAAGGAAGACTGAGTCTGTCATCGCCTTCATCAAACGCTTCAGACGGCTAGCACTGAAGATGCCCTTCGGCATACCAGACTCAGAACTTATGGATACTTGTCGACATAACTTCTTTCCTACAGTAAAGTTTTGTCTAAGTATACATAAGTATGATACATGGCCCGCTTTCATTGGGGCCGCTGATGCTGCTGAAAATGACGTTCCTAACTTGGAACTACATGGGTTGAAGACACCAAAATCCGAAGACAAGGGCAAGCATCCTCAAACTATCCCTGTTCGTGGGGGTAAAGGAAAATAAGTCGACACATCCAAAGGAGCTTCCAATTCTCAGGGCGCCTTCGACAAGCCTAATGAGACCTTCTTCTTTGACGAAGACGATGTCATTACCATCTTCCATACATTGACGAAGGGTAATAAGCTGACATTGCCTCCACCATAAAGTCCTGCAGAGGTGAGCCAACTCAATGATCCCAAGTACTGTCTCTATCATCAGTACGTACATCACTCCACCAAGGACTGTATCGTCCTGAAGAAGAAGATTCAACAGCTTATCGATAGCCAATTGATCAACCTCGAAGCTGAAGACAAGGTCGTATCTGCTAACATAATCTCTCTTCAGTTTGGCGACTTTCTTCCTACAGAAGTCCCAGACGGCGTGGTCCCGATCCCCAAGGCGATGATGGAAGTCGTCAACCTACCACAAGCTCGTAACTCGACCTTGGTCCCGCTCATAACTGAACATAGTGAAATCATGTGGGTCCACCCGGACCTTGTCCAAGAAATGACGCAGGGGCTAGCACCTCCCAAAGCAAGAAGGGGCAAGAAATTCAAGCCATGCCATATGGTATCCTTCCCCATCTACGAGGTCCTATCTGGCGAGACGCGATCGTGAAAGACTTATCATCGGACATACGATCCCGCATAAGAAGAAGCAGTACCTCTTCAAGCTCCTGCTGCCCCCAAAAGCTCAGAAGCCGGCCCGTCCATGCCTCAAACCACGGACAAATCCAAGCAGACGGTGATGCGGTTTGACAAATCTCTAAAGGCGCCAGCTTCCGAAGGCATGGATGGGCCCTACAACTTTGACATAGTGGCTCAGCTAGCTAATACACCTGCCGGTTGTCTCTGTTCGATCTATTGCGACTCTCCAAAGAAATGCGAAAGGCTTTAAGTGAGGCATTACTACATACCGACTCTTACCTCGCTGAAGTCAAGCCCCCGCTGAAGACCCTGTCTCCTGTCCCCACTGCCACAGTACTATGGAAGTGGTGTCCAACATCACCTTCTCACAGGAGGACATGCTACTCAAAAACAATCGCCATGATAGACTCCTGTACTATACAGGGTATATCGGGGCAATCAAGGTGGACCGCATGCACATCGATCCAGGATCCTCCCTCAGCATCATTCCTAGAAGTTTGGTTCAAATTCTGGCAATCCCTTTGCACAAGCTATCTGCAACCAACACAACTATCATGGCTTTCAATGGTGGTCGAAGCCATCCGCTGGGCAAGATCGTCTCAAATGCCAGATCGGTGATCTCCGAACGGAGGTTTCCTGCTATGTGATCGATGCCAATGTATCCTACAACGTCTTATTGGGACATCCTTGGATACATGAGAACATGATCGTTCCTTCCACACTTTACCAGTGCTTCAAGTACGTCAACAGCGACTGTTTGGTGAAGATGAAATTTGCCGATGTGGATCCTTTTAAGGGCATTGAAGCTTACTATGGAGATTCGGTACTTTACCAATCCCAGTCCCTCAAGGATGACGTCAATAAAGCTGACAATGAAGCTGAAGCGAGTCCATCCTCCAATGATGGTCCCCTGATTATCCGAGTTAAATGACGTACTACTCCAAAAAGTACTCCGATGCCTTTCATAATCTAGGTGGAAAAAAAAAATCCTGACAAGGTCAAACCACTGACCATTACTCTCAGCAAGACACCCCGGAAGGAACCTACTGATGCCCGTCCCACCAATCCTGAAGAAATACTCTACGTGGTGAATTCGGCCAAGACTGTAGCTCTTCTTACAGATGATGTCCTCTCAGTGAGTATATCAATACTTATAACAATATACCTTTAGCAGATGATGTTATCCCTGAAGAAGAACTTGCATATTTCCTTAGTAAAGGTTTATCTTTGAATTACTCCGATGTCTATCAATCTGTAAACCACTACATAGATACGATATACGCCCTAGAGAATGACATAGGACAATACCTTTGCATGTCGGTGACAACACCTCACCTGCAGGAAAAAGCTTATCCTGAAGATATCCTCTACTTCATCGTTCCAGCCAGAAAAAAGATGAAGAGATAATCATCTTCGGTCGTATAATTGGCGATAGATAGTTCATTCCAGACTCTACTTCTCCCAAGCGCAACACAGAAGCAGACTATGTCTCTGGGAAAATGCAACTTTTTCGGTATAGTTGGTAGGCCAAGAATATCATCCAAAACACAAAGGGCTAAATTACGGCCGAGGACGACGGTTACCAATACGACACTTTGCTCCCTCCGGCAAACCCGAGAACTACTATCAACGAAGCGGTGTTGGTTTGGGCTATGTCTCTCCTTCAACAACTTTCGAAAGATTAGATGATGAAGCAGATCGTTGTTCTCATTTTTCTGATTCCTCTCTCTTGGACTCAGACTCCAGCATCAGCGACATGTTCAAAGCTACTCTGTCCGTCAACATGGTTTCCACTGACAAAATTAGAAACGATGTCCAATCGAAATCGAACAATGGGCTCAAAAGATGGACACCAGATGGGAGCTGCACTTCGAACATCGAGAACCACCTACCAAAGACGAAGTCATCCAAGTCAATCTAGGAGATGAAGCATCCTTCAAACCAATCTTCATCAGCAAAAGCCTATCTGGCGATGAACGCCAATCTCTTATACAACTTATAAGGGAATATATATCGACGTCTTCGTATAGAGCTATGAAGATATTCCAGGCTTGGACTCTAAAGTCGCCATGCACTGCCTGAACATTTCATCTAAAGCTAAGCCAGTGAAGCAGCAACAACGACGAGTCCGACCAGACGTCATAGAAGCTATCGAGAATGAAGTCAAGAAGCACATTGCCAGTAGATTCATCACGACCGGAGATAGAGACTTCACTAGAAGACTGGGTCGACACAGGTATTTGCGAGGAACAACACCCAGACTGGGTTGCCAAAATCGTTTCAGTCATAAAAAAGAACGGTAAAGTTCGATTCTGTATTGACTACCGTAATTTGAACTCTGTATACCTGAAAGACAAGTTCCCTCTACCAATCACTGATGTAGTGATCGAAAATACTTGCGGCTTCGAGCGGATGTCCTTCATGGGTGGGTTTTTAGGCTATAACTAGATCAAGATGTTCCCCGACGACGAGAAGTACACATCTTTTTGAACACCCTTGGCGGTATATTGCTATACGGTGATGTCCTTCGGATTGAAGAATGCAGGTTTAACATACCAGCTACCCATGAACACAATTTTTTGCGATCATTTGCACAAAACTGTAGAATGCTACATAGATGATATCGCAGTCAGAAGTCATCTCAAGGGCAACCACCTCCAAGACTTGAGAACGGTGTTCGAACTAATGTGTGCATACCAACTCAAGATGAATCTAACCAAGTCTTTTATGGGAGTCTCCAACGACATGTTCCTTGGTTTCGTCATCACTTCAAAGGGTATACATCTGGACCCGAAGAAAGTGAAGGCTATTCTCGACATATATCCTCCAAGAAACGTCAAAGAGCTATGCGGACTACAATGAAGGCTATCGTACATCAGACGATTCATTTTGAACCTCTTTAGAAGGTGTCAAACATTCACTCTGCTAATAAAGAAAGGTATATCTTTGGTCTGGATTGAACAATGTGAATACGCATTCGACGACATCAAGGTGTATCTTACAAGCCCTCCAGTATTGGTAGCTCCAATAATATGGAAACCCTTCTTACTATATATCCGCGCTATGGATCATTCCCTTGGCGGCCTCTTAGACCAGATGAACGAAGGCGGCCATGACAGGCAATCTACCACCTCAGCCGAACAATGGTGGATACCGAGCACAGATACACACCGGTGGAGAAGGAATGCCTTGCACTAGTATTTGCATCCAGAAGACACACCACTATGTGTCTGGGCAGACTATCCATATTATATCTAAAGTCAACCCTCTCAGAATACTCATGACTAAACCAGGCTCTCTCAATTTCCATTTAGCTACATAGGCAATGTTGTTGACTCCGTACGATATGATCTTCGTTCCTCAGAAGGCAGTAAAAGACCAAGCATTAGCTGATTTCCTAGAAGCTCATCCGGTGCCGGAGTCGTCCAAACTTTACGATGAAATCACCGACAAAGTGGTAGAGTCTAACACTGCAACTAAAAAAAATCCCTATTTGGCAAATATTCTTTGACGGTGCATCAAGAACAGGACCCAAAGGGAATATTGTGGCTGGAGTAGTCGTGCACGTGTCACCGGATCATCTAGTTATATACCGTGCATATTCTCTCAGAGAACCATGCACCAACAACGTGGTCGAATATAATGTCCTATTAATCGGCCTGCAACTGGCGAAGCAACTGAGAGTTGACTATCTAGAGGCTTACGGCGATTCTAAGCTAATAGCTAGTCAGGTCCGAGGGAATTATGAAGTTTGTCATGAAGATCTCATCCCCTACCACAGAGCAACAATCGAATTGGCATCTACCTTCGCTGGATTCTTCATCGAGCACGTGCCTCGACTACAGAATATAGAAGCAGATGCTCTAGCCGGTCTCGCTGCTTCCTTGACCGTTCCCACCAATACACAGCAGTCGATCACAGTGTCTGGTCGAGAACTATTCTGTGTGAAAGATGTCTTGCATATTCATGACAGTTATGGCAGAAACAAACGTCGATGCTAAAGACTGGAGATTTCCCTTCATAGACTACGCTGTCTATGGAATCCTCCCCAAGGACCCGAAAGAAGAAATATCCATCCAAATGCGATCCCTCATATTTTACTACGACATAGCTACCAAGATGTTGTACCGACGCTCTTACGACAGGCTACTGTTACGATGCTTATCAGACATAAAAGTCACGCATGCACTCCGAGAGGCTCATAATGGAGTTTATGGTGCACATCAACCAGGCCCTAAATTACAATATCGTCTCAAACGAATAGGTTATTACTAGCCCACAATGATAGCGGATGTTGTTGATATGCAAAGAAGTGTAGAGCTTGCCAGTTCCACGTCGATTTCATTCATCAACCTTTGGAGTTTCTACACCCGACGACAGCATCTTGGCCAATTGAAGCCTGGGGCATGGACGTTATAGGACCAATCAGCCCTTCATCCTACGAAGGACATCGGTTCATCCTAGCTATAATCGACTTCTCCAAATGGGCGGAAGCTATACCGCTCACCGAAGTGAAGACGTCAAACGTGATCAGTTTTATCAAATATCACGTCATCTACCGCTTCGACCTACCTCGCAGGATCATCCATGATAATGGTCCACAGTTCTTAAGCCATGCATTCTATCGATTCTGTGATAAGAATCGAATCCAGAAAGTAGCCTCTACTGTCTAAAATCCTGCGGCTAACGGACTAGCAGAAGCCTTCAACAAAACCATCATAAAACTTTTCAAGAAGTTCGTGTCTTCAAATAAGCGCAATTGAAACGAGAAGTTCGGTGAATGTCTATGGACCTATTGCACAACGGTCCGGACTCCAACAGGCAGTATGCCATTCTCTCTGGTTTATGGAAGCGAAGCAGTTCTTTTCCTAGAAATCTAGATTATTTCTCTTCGGGTACCCCTAGCCAGCGAGCTGACTAATGGAGAGAGCTACAATTTGTGACTCCAAGAGCTCGAAGCGCTAGACAAAAAATGCTTGTTAGCTCAGCAGCGCATTGAGCTATACCTAGCATGCCTTTCCAGAGCCTTAAATAAAAAAGTGAAGGAAAGGATCTTCCAAATCGGTGATCTGGTACTAGCAGTGAGAAGACCGATGGTTATGACGCACAAAACAAAAGGGAATTTTTAGCCTAAATGGGAAGGTCCTTTTGTCATAGAATCGGTGTATTCTAACGGTATGTACCGGCTGACCAAGTCCGATGGTGACTTGCTCATGATGCCTATGAATGGCAAGTTACTGATGAAATTCTATGTGTAACCTCTTTACATAATGTTCATATATGTTCAGTCTTGTAAGTATACAATGCGATGTATATATGATTCAAAAAACTATCTAACTATTATTCGTATTTCAAGAGTCTTGAATACGCCCTGGATAATAGGTCCTCTAAATATTTCCCCAGTGGAATCATTTCCATTTTTGAATCCGTCCAAACTCGGTTTGACGAAAACAAATCACGTACCTATTACCGCCGAATTGTTTTTCGATAATTATTTTTACAACAGAATGATCAAATATTTTGCCACGTCCACATAACCTCTGAGCAAAGCATTCATTAAGGATAGTCGTGTCCATATTACCTCTGAAATATCTACTCTCACCTAACTTTATATATCTTTCTACGTCCATATCACCTCTAGTCAGATATAGAACATCCTCTGCTATTACGTCCATATTACCTCTACTAGCAGCCCCCTCTAACTTATTATCTATATTTGAATGATTCGAATATAAAACGTATAATAGGTCTACATAAAAATTCCTCAGCGGAATACCCACTAGAAATATCTCTGCTATGTCAATATTACCTCTAGTATCGATATTTCAACAAAACCACATTCACTTATGAAAAGATTCTTTATTTTGTACTTGAACGTCTATTAAAAGACAGAAAAAAGGGTACAAAAGCCGTGACGGCCAAAAAAAGGAGTGACAAAAAAATTTACGATATACACAGGCGGTTTATGTTATCCCTCAGAGGTGCAATCTCGACTTCAGATTTTACAGCAACTCGACACCGTGCCTCTTTTTGACGAGCGACTTTATCTTCAAAGAGGATCAGACTCTGATGCTCCCCCTCAAACTTCGCCAGTTGTCCTTCTAAACGGGCAGAAGTGGTGGCAGTCATGGCAGCTTGGGACAAATAATCCTCCTGTTCAGATGTCGCCGCCCTCAAGTTGGCTTCCAGCTGGGCGATCTCCTTCCTGATCTACGTAATGTGATTATGCTTCTCAGTGATCTGTACAGCCAGCCTGTTCTTGGAGGCAGCACGTGCCTCACTTATAGCATTGAACTGGCTGTACTGGTCAACCAGCTTGCCAATCTCCCGAGTAAGGGCATCCTTCCTTACCTGAAAGGTAACCTTCTCCTCTGCAAGTGCTGTCATCAAAGCCTCATCCTTTGTATAAAATAGTGGCGTCGGGCTCCTCTGTTTGGCATTCCGGAACCTGGCCACTTGACCCTCCAGGTCGTTCAGAACTTTCCTCAGAGTGTTGGCCCGTACCTCATAGCCGCCTATGCTCTCGAGGGTCGCTACCTGACATTCGGCGACACCCTTCACAGGGCTGAAGGCAGCGCTCCGATTCAAGACTCCAGGAAGCTTCACCTTCAGTACAGAGTAGAAAGCTCTAACGACTTCCTAGGCCATCTACTTACCCTCGGTGGAGGTCGTCGAAGAAGAAGCTTGGAAAGTCCCTCACGCTCCAGGAAGGGATACCTGACAAGGAGGCAAACTTGACAAGAAAATCCATTCCACCAAAAATCACTCCTGATTATCATATATCACGTCCATATTACCTCTGATACCGATAGTCTTCTGACTCGACACCTATACCTAACCCGGATAAAAGATATGGTGTCAAGATCACAAAACCTATCACGACCATGTTACCTCTGCTGGGTTTTGTTCCTAATCTATTATCCGCATCGCTGATGTGCCAAAGGGTAATAGGTCCACGAAAGTATCATTCTAATCTATTTGCTCGTATTTTTGGATGCACAAAAGGGCAATAGGTCCAAAAAAAAGAGGAGGATCCCCAGCGGGATACCCTTTACACAAATACGGTATTTGGGTCTTTAATACAAGCACCGCATATACCATGGCCCGAGAATGGAGCGGATGTACTCTATTTATTAAAAATCAGTTACATTCACAGGACTATATCTTATGAGCAAAACAAAAGGTTCTTCATCTCTTCATCTGGATAAGAAAATGTTACATTAATGTCCAAAAGAAGGGAGAATCTGCTACTCATCAGCAACACATAGCTTGGTCAGCTTGGTAGCACCATGCTTCATCGAAGGAGGTCATATTTTACTGTTGAGCAAGCAAACAAGGCTGTTGAACCTTCGAAAGCTACACGGAGGAGGGCAACTATAGCATGCTAAAACATCTACAAATGGTGATCTCCTCTCCTCCATATGGCAGACGTCGTGGGCCCATTTCTTCAAGAGACCATACCTTCAAAATAACATCTCTAGTGTTGCTTTTGCCTACTTGAAGAACAGTGAAAGAAGAACTTTCACGGTAATGCCCAACTACCGTCCGACTCTTCAATGTATAAAGTTCTTCCTACTAGTTGAGGAAAATCCTTCCAAAACACGAAGAGTCCTGAGATCTCAAATGTGGATGTCAAGTTGTAACACCCAGTTTTCCAGATGAGGGAATTTTAAAATTTTGTAATTATAATTATTATTTATTGATTATTATTTCATATTATGATTTTTGGTAATTTTTAATCATTTTTAAACTATTAAAAATTATGACTTGTGACTTTGACATTTTACTATTGTTTGGTTTTAATTTCGAGGAATTTGTCACCCACAGTTTTCAGGAATAGGG
This sequence comes from Iris pallida, assembly GCA_029216955.1. Taxonomy (NCBI): domain Eukaryota; kingdom Viridiplantae; phylum Streptophyta; class Magnoliopsida; order Asparagales; family Iridaceae; genus Iris; species Iris pallida. The sequence goes on along the minus strand of JANAVB010042821.1, from coordinate 4,898 downwards.
GTATTTTTTTATTTTGTATTTTTGAAATATTTGAAATTTATTTATTATTTATATTGTTTTGGGATTATTTGAGTCGGGTTCGAATTTCAGCTCAATCCGACTTGAAACGGGGACCCGGGGATAGTGTTGACTTTAGTGGACCCACACATTAGTTAGTCATGGCCCACATGATAGAAATATTTTAGTTAGAGATTAGACTAATTATTATGGATAAGGTTAGTGTGATTAGAGACTTTAGAATGACTAATTTAGCCCCAACCAATTAGCCCTTTCCTAATACTAATAAAATAGCTTAGTGGGGGCATTTTGGACCTTACCATAATAGGACAAATAGTCCCATATGGCTAGCCACTTTGGGAGAGGATAGGATCAAGTTCATTTCATTATTCTCATCCACACTCTCTCTCTTGTTCTTTCCCAAATTTCTAGAGAACAATCCCTAGCAATTTCTCCACCAAATCCTTCTATTTTGTCACCAAATCTTCTTCATTCCTTCCCATTCTAGCCAAGGAGAAAGCTACCCAAGTTTGGGAGGATTCGGAGCTCGTTTGTGTCCTTTTGGAATCTCTACGTGTCGGTGTCACTCCGGGAAGACTTTTCTTCGATTCGATCTACCGGAAGGTATAAATCCCTTCTCCTTTTCATTTCCTCATGCATATAGGTCTATTTTGAACCCATAGGAATGTCCTCCATGGTTGTATCTCCATTTGTGTCCATTTTGTGTACATTTGGAGGTCATAGGAGTGTCCTTTGTGTTGTGGTGTGTCCATGTGGGAAAACACCAAATTTCGACACACTAGTGTTGTTGTTATGTATGAATGAATTATTACATGTTTAATCTCATATTTTTGTATAGGAGATGTGTTCTATAGTGTCTCATATATATATTAGTGTAGAGTGTGAGTTCTTGATATATTTTGTTATATACTTGTGTTTCTTTTGTCTCAAACTACCTAAATTCGTCATAATATTTATCCACATTTTTAGTAGCAATGACAACTTAGAAATCATAACTTTAGCTTAGAACTCTGATTTATCTTCCGTTTTTTTAAAAAAACCGTATCGAAGTTAGCTTTCCAAATATATATTTTAATAAGCCAAATTCTTTCTATAATTTTCTGTAGAATTATTTGAGTGTCAGCTGTACGAAAGACGAACGTATTTCGGTATTTTCACGATTCCGGGAGCTTCCGGACACGAAAATCGATCCGTTTAAAGGTTCGGAAAGCTAACACGAAGAGCTACAACATACTTTAATCCTAGAATTTAATGAGTACCCAATTGGTACAGTATTGGTTTTAAGTAGAAGAGTGACTATACGATATATGCATTTTGTGTAACCTATGAGCCTATGTAGTATGGATATTAAATGAATATAGAGTATGTAATGCATGATATGTTAGATGAATAAAATGATATATATATATATATTCTCTTTACATTAATTTATATATATGGTTGAATGCAAGCATGTAGGAATGCTATTAATATATGCATATAAGCAATGCATTAATGAAAGAATGATATACAATGTATGCATGAAAGTAATAATGAATGCTAGATATGAATACAAGATATATGTAATGATAGATATGAATACTAATATATAAATATTGTAATACAATATATAATGATAACATGTATTGTAATGTAGAGTATAAAATGCAAGCATGAATGAATGGAGGAAATACATGTATATAGGTAATATAGAATGTAATATATGAAAGGAATGAATGATAATATATAACATGATATGTAGGTAATGCAAGTTATGAAATATAAGATGTGTGTATGTTAGTATGTCTCTATGTTAATGTATGAAATGATATGAATATGTATGTATATATGTATACATGTAGATAATGCATAGATGCATGAATGAAATGAATGTTTGCAATATGGTAATATAAATACAAGTATCTAATATGCATGAATGTAAGTATAAATAATACAAGTACATGTATGTATCACGTAAATGTAATATACATGATATGTAATATGCATGTATACAAGGTAAGTATGTATGTTGTATTTCTATAAACTGAGTTAACCTATAACCTTTTACATACATGCATTCATACACCCTTTGACATCATGTATCACATGTCACATACACTAACCTATCACTAAATTTTAGAACATTAACACATATCCTTTCACACACATGCCAAATACACACATACTTACTTACTCTTTTACCTCTTTTCTATATATATAAATATATATTTTTTTTTAATATATATATATATATATATATATGTATGTGCCTATATATATAGCATTCCTATATATATCTATGTATATCAATATGTGAATGTGAATACTATATATACATTATATGACTAATTTGTGTGCCTTGTTAGCTTATGGTTTAGTTTTGTGCTTGGTTTAACAAGTGACTTAGGCTATGAGTTAGTAGCTATCTTGGATACTTGATTTGTATATACTTAGTTTGTTTAGACCTAGAATAACTTGTTTGACCTAATTTAGACTTGTTAGACCTAGTTTGTCCATAGTTGACCTTGGTTTGACTTTCAGGGTTGACCAAGTTGACCAAGAGTTTACTTTGGTCTAGATTGACCTAGAATCATGTAGAATGCATAGTAGAACTTCGTATTGTCATTTTGGACTTGTTGTGACTTGTGTTGTTCTGATTAGGAGCCAGACACCTCTCATCGGACAGTATATTTACTTTGGACATTCAGACATCAGGCGAGTACATTCTCTGATAGTTCTCTCATTTATTTGTCAATTACTGTACTTCAGTTCTAGTTAGTTGTATGTGATTCTCTGTTACAACACTGTGGATATTTCTGGATTCATGTATACGACACACTTTTATTTTCTGGCCTCTATTACTGATATCATCTCTATTACTGGAATCACCTACTGGAATCATTTAACTGGAATCATTTACTGGAATCATTTACTGGTATTATTATATTTTGGCTGGACTCATCTTGAATCATTGTGTCGGAATTCTGGATTCACTTGCTGGGAGAAGAAATACAAGAGTAAGACATGTAGACATACCCCAATCTGGAATCTCCCAACTGGAATCTACTGGAATGATAGCCATCTCACACCCGGCCAGGTGTGTGATGTGCCGTATTACCTACAGCCGTTTACATGTCAAACTCGATATTTTAAAACACACTGCTAGAGTATAGGCTGGACTCACCCTGGAATCTTTGATCACTGACTGGAATCATCTCATACCGGACTCATCTTGTACTGGAATCACCTGGTATCAGATTCATGTTGTCTGGATTTACGTTGGTCTTACACTTGTTTACATTTACTGTCTGGACTTATATCATGTTATCCTGGTTCAGCTAGTTCTATTTTTTTTACAGTCTTCATTGCTATGATTCTTCTCTTGTTTAGTCATTTACTTTCCTTAAACTTTATCTGTCTTTCTTACCATCACCTGAATATCTACCATTTTCATCAATACAACTGTCTATAACTGCTTTATAGTTCTTTGTCATTTATTTGGGTTTTTTTAGATGAGATGTGCTCGTTCCTGTCCTGACTGGACCTGTTGATAAATTTTACAGATAGCCTCGAGGTTGCCTACTAGCCTAGAGACACAGTAGAGGTTGTATAGTTAGTTATTTCAGTTGTATTGAGTTGTATTTATTCTATGGATTACTGTATGAGCTTTGCGATATTTTCTAGGTTTGTGTATCTTAGACACTTAGACTTCTATCTGCTGTATCTCTTTTGGATTTCATATTTTACCTATCTTTTATCTCGTTCTACCTTAGTTGTGATTGAGACTGTATCTGCTATGTCACCTCCATTCGGATAGTATATACTGTACAGGTACCTTATATTGTTAGATGTTTGACCTAGGACAGCGTTTTACCGCCGACACTGTGGCGTAGGCTGGACGTAGCCACGTCTCGTGCCCTTACTCTAGGGTGCGGGTCGTGACACAAGTGTCGCATCTTCACCATGCCCAGAATCGCCGACACTGATCCTGGAGAAATTTGCTAGCCAGATCCCTATGGAACATGAAAAGGGGCAGAAAGACAGTTAAACATAGAAAACTACAAAAAAAACTATATTATGAAGGGCTTCCATGCGCCCAAAAGGCTATGTGTCCAAAGGAATATGCACCCAAAACAAGACATGCAAGTACATAACACACGGACAGTACGAGGGCGCATAACTCGCCACAGCTTAAAAGAGCGCATAACAGGGCAACACGTGGGCGCATAGCACAAAATAGTATTGGCGCATGACTTTTATGGGCGCATAGTAATGCTCACAGAAGTATGTTGCCTTAGACGCAAGCACCCAGGCAGAATAAGTCCGAGTGTCATAAATTAACCCTGGGACCCAGACAGAAGTACGATATCTTAGTTCGGTAGTAGCATGACGAGCAGACTCACCCCCAACTCTCGGCCTCCCAAAATAACGCTCCGCCTCTACAAAAATCACTCACGAGGATGACACCACACCTAGTCGTGATCTTGCAAGTCCTAGGCAATGGTTCAGATACAAGACTGCATCTAATAGCATATGATACCGACACAAAGCTGTGGGAACCCCAAAATCAAAGAGTGCAAAAGCTGGAATGGAGTCAAGAAGAACCGAACCTGCTATCAACTCTCCTACGGCCTCTGCATCCTCGGCCGCCATGGCGAAAGCTCGCCCATACTTTCTTCCTCCCCACGCCTGCTGCTGGTATTGGTGGAACCTCTGCTGCTGAGTCTGCAGCGGCCCCTTCAGCTGGCCTATTGGAGCCTTGGCTGTTCTACCTCCTCCTGGTACTGGACGCATCGACGTTACTGGACAGTCTCGCATCTGATGGTCCGCTGATCCACACATCAAGCATCTACCAAGTCTCTTCCTGCACTCCTCCTACTTGTACCCAGGCTTCTTGCAGA
>JANAVB010042820.1:11199575-11370016 GCA_029216955.1 Iris pallida | reverse complement strand
TCAAACTTTTTTTTTCTTTCAAGCAGGGCCGGTCCTGGATAATTGAAGGCCCTGTGCAGATCTCAAAATGTGGCCCTATAAATTTATTTATTGATATTATTTAAAATGTATTGATTCTGAAAAATACGAAAATCATTACATCAGAGTGGAACCTGTTTATGAAAGATATAAAAAATTATTAAAAATAATTAAAATAGTTTTTTTTAAATGTTCCAAATCAATTGTTCCTATCGCGCACACTTTCCATCAATAAAATTATTATGACATAGCATAATTATAAGAAAATATCCATAAAATGATATTCAAAATTTACACAAAAATTATCACCACAGTCCACGTCAGAGCTGTTCTTTCTCAATCGAGATCCAAAAGCAAAAATTATTCCCGATGGGATGATATTGTTCTTCCATATATAAATATAAAACTAAATTCACAATAGGATCACAGCTCTAAGAAAAATAATAAATTCATAATAAGAATAAAATTCTTAAGAAAAAAATTTGTACCTCACTACCTCTTAGAGTCTTAGAGATGAATCATTCCTGTTACAGTTGCATCGGCTTAAGAAGAATAAAACAATGACTTAGTATATTTTGTTCGTAATGCAAATGTAGTCAAAGAAATTTTTTTTTGTCATTGTTTTTAATAAAATTTTTACAAAAAATAAATTATTGGTTGGATACACTTGCATATAGAAATTTGTACCTCTTAGAGATGAATTATTCCTGTAACAACACTCTCTGTTTTTCTTGTCCTTAAAGAAATTAAGAAACAATAAGGAAGTTAGTAATCAAAGAAGAATCCAACCAATAATTTATTAAAAAGCTATATTTTATATTTTACTTGAACAAAATATCACCACACCACCGCTGAAATCATGGAGGCATTAAGTAACTTCCAAGTTCCAATGGCCGGCCCTCGTATTCTGGAGGAGCTAATCTAGGTTTCAGTCAAATATGACTTAAATTATAAATTTACAAAATTGTCCCTATATTTTTTTGGAGCCCCCCCCCCAAATTTGTGGCCCTGTGCAGCTGCACGTTGGGCACAGGCCCAGGGCCGACCTTGCTTTTAAGTGAGTTATGGTGATCAGTGTTGGATCGGGAGGAGCTTGTAGAGGGTGTATTCTCTTTATTCCATTAGTGGAGGTTATTCATGGTTGGACTCCGATCGTCCCGTGTTTTTCCGCAAGGGTTTTCCACGTCAAAAATCTGTGTCTGCGATTGTGTTTGGCGTTTTTGGTTGTGTGCTTTTGCTTGGTTCTCTCGCAGGACTTTCTGGTTTGGGGGAACGGTTTTTGCGCTTCGTTCCCAACAATGACGAGCATCGTTCGAAGGACGAAGAAGCTCAGGGAGGTCGAGTGATGTGAAAGAGAGGTGTCCAGGAACTGCAAGACCAAAAATTTTGTCAAATTTTCCAGTTTTGAAAATTCTACTTGGTGTCAGTGTTCCGAAAAACCTCAGATTGAAAATTCGGTTGGATTCCTAAATCGGGTCGGTGTCAGTTGTGGTCAGATTTGTTAATCTATTTCGATGGTCTAGATGGTTCCAACATTAGGATTATTGGGAGATGCTTTAAATAAAATTTTCTAAACTAAGGGAGAGATTAAAGTTGACTAGGAAGAAATTGTTAGAAATTATTCAATAATTAGGGGCCACACATGTAAAATTAATTGTGTTTGGGCTATCTAAATAATTAAGCCAAATTAAAGTAGTCTATTTGGAAATTGGCTTAAGGGTATAATTGTCATGGAATTAATGTGTAGATACCGGAGATAATTCTAATTTGATGAGGGGCCAAATTAGAAATATCAAAAACACACACGTATATATATATATATATATATATTATATATATATATATATATATATATTATATATTATATATCTATATATATATTCATTAGGGTTATGGTCCCCAACTTATACGGCCGCCGAAAGAGAGGTTCTCTTTTTTTCTCTTCTGCATCCCCATCAACAGAAAGAGAGGGACAAAGGATTCGGATTCACCTTTGTCATTAAGGGTCGTAGCAAGTTGGAAGATCGAACCCAATAAAGAGACGTCGCTTCAAGATCCATCAAGCCTAGCAATGGATTCAGGTACGCTTCCGCAATCAATTTAATTTATATTCTTCATCTCATGAATCGACAGGGCACAATAAATTCTAACAATTGGTATCAGAGCCTTCTATGTTTGATTCATGAGTTTGAGGTTTCAAATTTAAATTTTCCATTGTTAAGGAAACCTAGATTGTTCGTTCTAATTTAATTTAGGGTTCTTTATTCGATTATTTTTTTAATGATCGTTTGAGGCTTGAGGATTGTGGCGATTAATTTTGCTCGGTCTGTTAGTGGAGATAGATTTTCTATTTCTACCTTGTGCTTTACTTTAGTGAGAAGGGTTAATCTTATTGCTTCCTTGGTACGAGTTCCGTCAAACTTTTTCATGAAACAGTAGCGATATGAAATACGAGTTCTTTGCATCCGTTAGAAGCAATGTGTTTAGTGATCTGTACTCTGATATTCCATTTGCCACTGAAACAGGTTTAAGGCAGTAGACTGGTTATACCAACTGTTAGTACGCGATTTGTTAAATTATCAGCTTATTATTTAGTTGGACTTGATTTAATGTTTGTAAATTATTTTAGATATTTATTAAACATGTTATCAACATTTTCGATACATGATACATAGCTTTGAGATGGTATGATACTCTTATGTATGATACAATTGTTGAATAACCATTAAATATTACGTTCTCAGCAAACTTTGAATGACTACTCTCCAGTTCCCTCTATCAAGTCTAGCATGTGTGGTGACAATTTCCAACATCTTTAAATAGCATGTACCATCTCTGGAGAATTAACAACTCAATTCAGATAACTGGTTTTCCCATAAAGGGAGCGATTTGTTTTTTTTTTTTTACATGTATGTATGTTTTATGGCCTTGGGTGAATATTGCCAAAGTGATTTAATTCATGCTTTAAATTATGCAAAAGATTCACATGTGTATCATTTAGTAGATCAATTTTGGTATAATCTTTATAGATTATTTGATGTAATCTGTTGATGCATAAATTTGGTCTTCTATAGATTATTTTATTTAAAGTAATCCTTATGAATTATTTGATATTATCTGTTGATGCATATTTGTTAGAATCTAATCGGTTGATTATTTATTAATTTAAAATTTAAAATATGCATGTACATAAGGATTTATAATTATTTAATTTAAATAAGCATAAAGATTTAGACATGATTCAGTTTGTAAAATTTAGTTAACATTCAATTTTTTTTGGTGTTTTGTGACTAGCAATAGTTGTCTAATATTCTAAATAGACTCATTGAAACAAGATGTCGCCAAAGTGACCTCTCTTGCGTAGATAGTCTATGAGGGATGTTGGATGTTTGTGTGTGTATATTCATGCGGGTATTAGTCGGCCCAAAGGAAGGTTAATACTTGGCCGAATTGTACACATACTTGTGGTGATAAATGTGTGACAATTGTAAGGTTTATATGTGAATAATAACCCGATCCAAAGATAGGCTTATTATTGACATGACTTATTGTCAACGTTTGATCATTACACCAAGAGTACCACTTGCAGTTAATATCACTGTCCAAAGACTTGATATTAATGATGTACTAGGTATCTTGAGATGGGGTTCACCATTATTTGAATTTGTTTAACTATATTTTACTCTTGGTTATTAATTAGAGCATGTTTGTCTATTTTTTTGTTCTCTTTATAGTTAATGTTGCTACAATATCTGCCAAGAATTTAATTTTCATGTTCAACGGGATAATCTTTAAGGGTGAAAAAGAAAATAAATACAGTAGCTGCTAAGGGTCCAGGTCAAAAGAAACAACAATATAAAACTAAGGATTATTCTTTTGTGATAAGACATGACACATAATGAAGAAATGTACAAAATATCACGCATGGCGTATAAAGAAATATACATTTCTAAATTTGGTCTGTTCTGAGGTTAATTTAGATTAGTACCTAAAAATACGTGGTGGTTAGATTCTGGTGCTACCCACATTAGTGTTTATAGACAAGGTTGTCTGAGCTACCGAAGCCAATTGATGGTGAAAGATACATCTATGTGGGTGACGGTAAATCGGTAGAAGTGAAAGCATTATGACATTTTAAGTTATGTTTAGGAACCGATTATTATTTGGATTTGATAGACTCTTTTATTGTACCGTCTTTTAGACGAAATTCAGTTTCAGTTTTCTTAATGGACAAATCTGGTTATCATTGTTCATTTGGAAATAATAAGTTTAGTCCATCTTTAAATCCAAATATTATTGGTAACGGTTTCCTTAAGGTTTATGATAACCTATATTCATTTAAAACTATTGCATCTTACAATGAAACCTTGCAAATGGAGTCATGTGGTACTAAATGTAAAATTAATAATAAATGTTTTTAGTCTCATTATGACATAAGCAATTAGGTCACATCTCTAGAAATAGAGTTGAATGATTTGTGCCTGATGAGATTTGGATTCATTGACTTTGTAGACTTTATTGTCTATATCAATGTGTAAAGGAAATACAGACCAAAGTTTAATTGTAAGCTACTTTATTGACTATGCTGACAAATTAAGGGGTTAATAATTATATGATCCCACACTAAGAAATTTTTTTGAGACGAGAAGTATAATATTTTTTGAGGATGTTGAGTTTGGGGGAGAAATAAAGTCAGGATCATTGTCTTTGAGAAGGAATCAATTACGATTTCTACTATCACTTTTGACGATGTACAAGATTCTATACATGTCATAATCAAAAAGTGAATTCGGAGCCTCAATAAGACAATGTCAAATTACCTCTATAAGTCGTTGTTGAGATACCTTAACAACGACAATGTAGCGGCACCCCATTCAAGATAAGGTAATTATTCCTAAGGAACAAACTCAATAACACAAGAACCAGTAATATTAAGATGGTCCACCAAAGAAAGGAGAAATATAATTTCGGATAATATTGTCATATTTCTCTAGGAACGTGAGGAAGACTGTGGATACTGGAAGATGATCTAATCAACTTCCGTCAGGCCTTGGAAAGTTCCAGTTCTCAAAGTGGATTGATACAATAAATAAGGAGTATAAGTTCATGCAAGACAATAAAGTTTAAGAACTTGTTCCATTACCAAAATGTATAAAATTTATTGGTTGCAAATGGACATTTAGAACCAAGAAGGATTCGAAGGGTCATGTGGAGAAGTATAAAGTATGTCTTGTAACTAGTGACTTTACTCAAAATTTTGGGATTTTAAAGAGTTTTTCTCTTCGGTATCTTTGGAAAACTGCTTTAAAACAATCATAGCACATGTTGCACATTTTGATCTTGAGTTACATTAAATGGATGTCAAAATTGTGTTTCTCAATACAATTTATGGTGCATACAGAAAACTGTGTAGAAAGACCCAAATAATATGGTTTGTATATTGACAAAATCTATTCATGGACTCAAGCAGTTCTCGTCGAAGGTACTTAAAGTTTTACCAAGTGATTATCTCGTTTGGTTTTGAGATAAATACTGTTGAAGATTGTGTGTATCATAAGTTCAGTGGGAGTAGGAATAATTTTCTGGTTTTATATATTAATTAAAGTATTCAATGCAAACCAGGTGACACCTCTCGTTAAAGGAGACAAATTCGGTTTCAATCAAGTGCCCTAAGGTTAGCCTTAAAATTAAGAAAATACAATAGATTTTTCCTTCATGATTAATTGTAGGGAGTCTAATATATGCTCAAGTATGTACGCGTCAGGATATTGCGTACATATTAGGATGTTAGGCAGATATTTAAGCAAATATGGATGGATCATTGGATAGCAGCCAAACTACTTAAGTAATTAATAGAGAACAAGAAATTATATGCTCTTTGTAGGAGATCGGATAATTCTGGAGATCATAAAGTATTTAGACTCCGATTTTGTTGGATGCCAACACAGCAGGAGATCCACATCAGGTTATGCTGACTAATGGAGGTATATTTTGAATGAGTGTCAAACATGCACTCATAATTTCTTCCACCATGAAAGTAAGATTTATAACATGCTGTGGGATATCTATTCAGGAAATATGGTTGCGAAATTGTCACAAGGCTGCGCCTACAGTACGGTATTGAAAGATCACATAAAATTATGGTGTGACAATAAATAAACAGTACTATATTCCAATAACCACAGAAACTTGTATAAGTCAAAGGATATTGACATAAAGTTTCTAGTTGTGAAGGAAAGAATTCAGAATGGTTATAGTGTCCATATAGCACATTAGGACAAACTCCATGTTAGCGGATCCGCTCACAAAAGCATTATCACCCAGGGTCTTTCATGAGCATACTGCTCATATGGGTGTTAATTAAGAATATGCACTACCAGAATAAGTTATTTTAGCGACGCATAAAGACGTCGCTAAAACAACAAATTACGTTGCTAAATATATTTAGCGACGGGATTATCGACATTTTCTGATCGTCGCTGAAATGTAAATCGCTAATCTCCGAAACGTCGCAAAACGTCGCCATTATCGACGTTTACCGACGTATATGTACGTCGGTCTATTGCCGATGTCTACCGTCGTGACGTCGGTGGATTACCGACGTTTTTGTTGCGTATCGCTACGCGTCGGTAAATTACCGACGTACTACCGACGAATAGTCGGTGGTTTAGTGACATGATCAAAGTCGCTAAACGTCGGTAAATCATAGGAATTCCTGGGAATAGTAGCGACGTACATCGACGTTTACCGACGTTCTCCGACGTTTATAACGTCGCTAAAACGTCGGCAAACTGAAAATATTGCATATTTACCGACGTTTTCCGGTGCAAAATTACGTCGATATCCGTCGCTAAACGTCGCTAAAACTGCAAAAAAAATAAAAAAATAAAATACAGAATGTCCATTTCTTCCTGCAGTTTAAAAAGATAACCATTTCTCACTGTAGAATAGGATCCAAACAATCACAGAATGTCCATTTCTCGCTGTACACAACTAACCAAGTTTGTATACTTGACGTCGATAATTGCGAATAACCAAATATCCAAATAACCAAGTTTACAACAATCACACAACAACTAACCAAATAACCAAATATCCAAATAACCAAATATCCAAATAACCAAATATCCAAATAACCAAGTATCCAAACAAACCAAGTATCCAAATCTACACAACCAACAAATATCCAAGTCACAAAGAATGAAACAAACACAGAAACAGTCCTAACTAGGACTACTAGGAATCTGGTACAGAAGGGGCACTGCCGCGACGAAGGGATACGAACAACTCATACTCCTCACGTGAAATCGATACCGATGGAGGTAGTGACGTCGGTGGAGTCGGTGTCGAAGAAGATAGCGGTGGAGGCGGCGGAGTCGACGATGAAGGCGCACCCGGAAGACTAGCACGCTCCAACGCTGTAAGTCGCTGGTGGTATGAATCCATGATATTTAACATTCTATCACTGCTCTCGACCATCGACTCCTGCGCCAATCTCATCCTCTCGGCCATGGTCGTCTATCCTGTCTGCAATTCCGTAACCGTGTGCTCTAACCCTCCAACGGTGCGCTCTGTCCTCTCAGTCGTCTCCATGAGGTCCATAATGTCGCGGTCGAGCGTATCCAATCGTGCTAGCAGCGCAGGATCATCCGTATGGTGCTGAGACTGCTCCTCGATCTATCGTAGCAGGTCATCACGGAGAGACTCCATCATTTGGTGGACTCGGGCAGACTTCTGGGACGGCTGTGGACCATGCACACTAGCAAGAGATGTCCTAGAGGACTGGGTCGCAACTAGGGCACCATAGGATCCCGTACCATAGTACGTACCCCTACGGAGTCCACCAGCAGCGGCAATCCACAGCTCGTCCTCCGACAGAGCTTGAGTGGGCTGCGAGGAAGTACCGGCCTCTCCTACATCAGGTGCACTAGCAGCCGCCCGTTCCCGCAGCCTCTGATACTCGGCCTAGAAAGTACTTATTATTACTAACTTCTAATTTCTAATTAATGTACTTATTATTACTAATTTCTAATTAATGTACTTATTATTTCTAATTTCTAATTAATGTACTTATTATTACTAACTACATGAATATTTATTTGCATCATATTACTAAATTATATTAAAATTGACACGAAGTATTAAATTAAGATAACGTATTGTAATACTTACATAAGTCTGCTCGGCCCTCTCGTCAATAAGGTTAGCGCCGCGACGATGGGTAGCCAGGAAGACGGTCACCATGTCGGCGTTACCGACCTTCCTTACCTGTAATTAAATATATTATCTTAGTAATAATTTATCGATTTTGCATTAAAATAATATTTCTAAAAGAGGAAGACATACCAGACGACGGAAATGTTCTGTCATCGGAATCGACCCACCGCACCACTTCGAGGCATGTTGCCTAGCCGCCTTGGCCTTCTCCGACTTCTCCTTGTACTTTGGCTCCTCGAAACGAGCCTTCATAGCATTCCATGATCGGGGGTGATCCAACCTTGGATCGGCTTTCCAGCACGATCACGATCCTTCTGATCATTGATAGAGTCACGAATCAGCTTGGCAGCTACGGTAGGAAACATCCCCTCGATAAGCTCGGCCCGGTGCGGTGGTTAGAAAAACATATCCTAGAAGAGCGTAAACCAAATATTTATCAGTTATATATAATATACAAAAATTATATGATTCATGTTAAAAGCAAATATATTTTAACCTTGAAGCGCACAAACCAGAAGGCCTTCCTCTCGTCCGGAGCCTCAGAGTAGTTAATCCAAGCACCACCATAATTATGCCTCAGCATGTGGCCTAGACGTCTCTGTACCTCTGGGGGACGATATCTATACAAACATATTATATTCATGAAAAAAGTTAAATTATGATAAAAATAGAAAAAAAAATTATAAACCAAAACACCTACTTTGTACCGTCGGCCCAGATCTCCGTCCTCCTCTCCTCCGGAGGTGCACACACATCATCTGCATGATGCTGGTCGGCCGTCAGCGCCGCCGCCTCGGCCGTCGCCGCAGCCTCCGCCATCTGCTCATCCGTCTCCATCATCGTATCAGCAGTAGGAACGCTAGACGGGCGATCACTCTCAACAGGCCTGGAACTACTCGTCCCAGGAGATATCCCACGTGACGTCGTCCCACTAGGCCCACCTACTGTCCGATATGGAGGAGTAATCGGCGACGAGGATCCAGAGCCGGTACCAAAATGAGGTACCGAAGGAAAACTCCGTCCTCTAGCAGTACCTGTAGGAAGTACCGGAGGAGAGTGACCTCGTTGTCCCCTTCGGTACGCTCCACGACGACCTGCCATACCTGATAACAGCATATGATAATACAACAAATAATAGAGACTAGAAATATGAAAGTACAACAAATAATAGAGACTAGAAATATGAAAGTACAACAAATAATAGAGACTAGAAATATGAAAGTACAACAAAGACAAGATAATAACCAAGACAACATATGATGATACATTCTACAATAAACATCTAAGCCCAGATAATGTATTCTAGAAGAAATATCTAAGTTCAGATAAGTATCTCTCTCAATCATCTTCAGAATAATCATCTTGTTCGTCTTCCTCGACCTCATCTTCCTCTTCCTCCTCATCTTCACTTTCATCTTCGCCTTCGTCGGCTTCGTCTTCCTCTTCGGATAATTCTACATCTTCTACATTATGTGTCGTGTAATGTGCAACTTCCGTGAGTCCACATCGACAATATTGGTTACAAGAGGTAGCTCGTCCTCCTGGTAAGCTTTTTCGTCAACATCAAAAGTATCTCTGGCTTTAGTTTTGCATACTGCCCACCAGTCAGACTTCGTTGCTCCCTGTCTCGGATAAGCTGTAAAGTATACGACCTGAGCCTGAGTTGCTAGGACAAACGGTTCGTAGCCTTGATATCTACGCTTGTAGTTTATATCCAGAAGACCATGCTTGTCAATTTTCCAACCTTGATTTTCAATCGGATCGAACCATTCACACTTGAACAACACGATCTTTGCAGGTTCTCTGCCATTATTATATGACAACTCCACAATCTCTCGCAAGATGCCAAAGAAATCATTTCCTGGATCGACGTCTTTGTAGTTCGAAGACTTGATACACAAACAACTGTTTTTCGTGGAATCAAGATCCAGGAAGCTGTCTCTGATCGGAGCATTTGTCGACTTGAACCGAAAGCCATTGACACAGTAACTTGGCCATATTTTAACAAGAGTAATTGGTCCCTTGGCAAGAGTTCTAATTAATTCAATCTCGGAAGAAATTAGACGATCGACCTGAATATCAAATAAGCGATAATAAGTTATTTATTGCGCAGTTGCATTAGAAGAGGCCAGTAATTACCGAGCTACTTACATATTCGCTCAACTAAGAAGGAAAATGACGTCTCATTTCTTGTTCTAATGCTTCGTCTGTTAGGTAGGGTCTAACCAGCCTCAACTCATCATTATATGTGCTGGAAAACAATGAAGCAACCGCCGATTAGAATAATAATATTAGCTTATACTATTACATTGAGATGACGTAAACTCATCATCCTGAGTTACTTACCCCTCTAGCTTCTCCACTTCATCCTCGTCGCAATTGAGTAATACATACAACTGAGCAGCCCTTAGCTCTTCGTCATTCAAATATCTCTTCTTCATTTTCCCCGAAGGCTTTCCGGACGCATTGAATACTTTCAGTATTCCATCATTAAATTCTTGATATCCGTCATCGTTTCTCGGAGCCCTCGTTCTATTCGTAGCAACATGAGGTTTGAAATAGAAGGAGCAGAAATTTGTAATCTCCTCGAGAATATAGGCTTCACAAATAGAACCCTCGACTCGAGCCTTATTTTTCACCTTTTTTTTAGGTGATTCAAATGTCGCTCGAACGGGTACATCCATCGATATTCGACGGGTCTACCAACACGTGCCTCGTAGGAAAGATGAATCGGCAAATGCTCCATAGAGTCAAAGAATCCAGGAGGGAACACCCTCTCTAACTTGTATAGTGTTACCGTAATGTCCTTCTCTTGCTTTTCTAGACGTTCAACGAGCAATTTCTTAGAACAAAGGTCCCTGAAGAATATGCTAAGCTCCGTCAATGGATCCCAAACTGCCTGCGATAAGAATTTCCGAAATACAATCGGAATTAATCGCTCCATGAATACGTGACAATCATGGCTCTTCATACCTGTCAGTTTGTTCTCCTTGAGGTCGACGTATCTTCTCAAGTTCAAAACATACCCATCTGAAAATTTCAGACCTTGAATCCACCTACAAAGCCTCACTTTATCCTCCTTCTCCAGTGAGAAAATTGCCTTAGGCTGCTTCAACTTCCCATTCCCGTCCTCTATCAAATGCAATGCAGGACGTCTACATATTTCTTCCAAGTCCAATCTAGCCTTTGGATTGTCTTTCGTCTTCCCCTTTACGTCCATTACAGTATTAATTATGTTGTCAAACACATTCTTCTCGATATGCATGACATCAAGGTTATGTCTAATCAGATTGGTGCTCCAATATGGAAGATCCCAGAATATACTCCTCTTCGTCCTGTTATGAGTGCGACCAAATCCGTCACACTTGTAGCCCGTAGCAGGCTCCTCAATAGCTCTTGGTAAATCTTTTACCTCTTCCCATATCATGTATCCGGTCCACCTTGGCGGGGGATTAGCCTTCTCCACAATGCCAGCACGAAAAGCATTCATGTTCCTCCGGTACGGATGATCCTTCGGCAGGAATTGTCGATGACAATCGAAGAAGCACGGTTTGCCTCCGTATTTCAAACGGAAAGCCTTAGTGCTGTCCATGCAATACGGACATGAAAGACGACCATGCGTGCTCCATCCAGATAACATTCTATAGGCCGAAAAGTCGTTGATGGTCAACATAAGTGCTGCCTACATCTGGAAATTTTATTTTCTAGATACATCGTACGTGTTGGAACCTACTTCCCACAGCTGATTCAACTCATCAATCAACGGCTGTAAATACACATCGATGTTCCTTTTCGGATTGTTCGGACCTGGAATAATAACGGTGAGAAACATATACGGAGTCTTCATGCACATCCAAGGCGGTAGATTGTACGGGGTTACGATCACAGGCCAACATGAATACTGGGATCCCGAAAGTCCGAATGGGGTAAAACCGTCGGAGCAGAGACCCAATCTGACATTACGCGAATCAGAAGCAAAATCTGGATACTCTCGATCAAAGTGCTTCCATGCTTCTCCATCAGATGGGTGATCCAACACTCCTTCGGTATGTTCCCGCTTATGCCAACTCATGTTTTCTGCAGTTTCCTTCACCATAAACAACCGCTGCAACCGCGGCGTCAACGGCAAGTAGTGCATCGAAGAGGTAGGCTTCCTGGCACCGACAGACTTTCCTCTACCACATGCCTTGTAGCGATCGACACCACAAAATCTGCAGGCGGTGGTCAGAGATTATCTGTCATCTTCTTTTCGCATTGCTAACTTTTCTTTCGCGTGTTTGTGCGTACGGTGGTCAGAGATTATCGCGGCGGTATATCACCTGTGTCTACAATATTTCATATAGGCTGAGTTGTAGAAGTAAAGTTTTAGGATATTAGTCTATATATTATGTATAGTCCAACCGAGCCAACTCTAAGCTAAACTAGTCCAACTTGGTCAAACTAGCCATTTCTAAGTTGTATAAGTCAAGTTTTAGGATATTAGTCTATATATACTAGTATAAACTCTCCCTCCTCTCCAAATACCTGGTACTAGTTAAACCTCCCCCCTTTCTCCCACTAGACACACACATACATATACATGATGTATACAACCACACCATAGTTCCCAGGTTCTTTTAACCTAACTTGCCAGTTGGTACTAACCTCAATAGAACAAACACTCTCACAGCTCAAAATACTAACACATGCTCACGCCTTACTCTTGTGACACTCCCTTTCAAACACAAACACACACCTATATGTTCCCTTACACATGTTACCATGTTACCTATAAAAATAGGAAACCCTTGTTGTCTAAAATAAGACACAATTGTACAAAGAGAACCATACTTAGAACTCACACTTTAAGACAATAGATGAAGGAAGACTTGTATGGAGGATCGATAGGGTTGACCAATGTCATTTTATCCTACAAAGTGAACCATACTGTAGAACTCATACTGTAGAACTCACACTTTAACACAATTCTACAAAGAGTTGTCATAGGGTGTTGAGCGATGTCATTTTATTCTTTTCTTCTTCTTCTTCTTGGGATTTTCGAGTATTGGATCTTGAGACATATATAGCTAGAACTTACGAAGAATGGAGTACCATACTTCAACAAATAGATGTTGACTAATTGGTTCATATACTTGTTGTCATAAATTAGTGTAGGAATGTTGCAAGGTGAAACAATGTATCAAACACTATATCGAAACCCAAACCCAATATGCAAATCCAAATTAATACGAAAATACACAAGTGTATGTAGGGGATTAAGTGTACAGAGGTAAAATACATATATATGCATGCTTGGGAGTGTCCACGTATCCAACAAATGGACACAAAGTGTCCAAAATCTCATGAACACACTGTATCAGTGAACACATGGTCGTAACGTGTCTCCGTGTCCATTTTGGATACAAAAAACACCTCAATTAGGGTTAGGGTTTACCTTCAGTCTCCTCACGGTGGTGGAAGAGGAGGAGGAGGACAAGTTCGGTGGTGGAGGAGGAGGGGATTAAGTGTACAGAGGTGAAATACATATATATGCAAGCTTGGGGGTGTCCACGTGTCCAACAAATGGACACAAAGTGTCCAAAACCTCACGAACACACTGTATCAGTGAACACATGGTCGTAATGTATCTCCGAGTCCATTTTGGACACAAAAAACACCTCAATTAGGGTTAGGGTTTACCTTCAGTCTCCTCGCGGTGGTGGAGGAGGAGGATCTCGCGGTGGAGGAAGAGAAGGGGCTCGCGGCCGTGGAGGAGGAGGAGGAGAAGGGGCTCGCCGGAGGGAGGAGAAGGAGCTCGCGGTGGAGGAGGAGGATGAGCGGCACCGGAGGGAAGGGGGTCGGGCTGTCGTCGAGGTCGGGGGAAGAGGGGCGGGAACAAAGAATTTGGGGAGAGGGAGAAATGAAAATTGGAACCGAGGAAACCCTATTTAGCAGAAATTAGCGACGCCCGAAATACGTCGCAAAGACTCGGTATTAGTTAAATATTCGGCGACGTTATAAACTTTGTGACGCTAAACGTCGCTGAACTGATAAAACTAGCGACGTTTTCCGACAAATCAACGACGTTGATTTTTATTAGACTATAGGTAGTCGCAATATGTCGCTATATGTCGCTACCAGCGACGTATTGTGACGTTTAAATCTGGAGTCGCTAAAACCAAAAATATTGGCGATATTTTAAGTTGGCGTCGCTAATTACGTCGCTGATATGACTTATTTTGGTAGTGATGGCAATATAGTGGGAGTTTGTATTTTATGTATTTGGGTGCTATTTGGTTTTGGACACATTTATGTATTAAAGTATTTTGGATATTTATATGATCAGATATATAAAAATTCAGTTCATTCTGTTTTCATTATGTTAAAGTATTGATCTCACTAAATTAAGGAGGACCAGTTGGAAATAGACGTGTATTGATCACATTGCGTGTAATTTCCAAGCTACGCATCCATGATTGATCTATGTCGTTTAGCTATATTGGTATATATGACCATTGATGGTTTAGTTACGCTATATGTGATGAATGCCGCTTTGATCCTATGTTGATATGGTTAATGGACGGAATTGTCCGGATATACCCTAAGGATTAAGATAACAATTTATGAGCTCACTAAGGTTAACACAATTATAAGGTTACATATGTGGTCCAGTGGAAGATTGTTGAAATTATTCAATAATTAGGGGCCACACATGTAAAATTAATTGTGTTTGGGCTATCTAAATAATTCTCAAATAATTAAGCCAAATGAAAGTGGTCTATTTAGAAATTGGTTTAAGGGTATAATTGTAATGGAATTAATGTGTAGATACCGGAGATAATTCTAATTTGATGAGAGGCCAAATTAGAAATATCAAAACACATGTATATATATATATATATATATATATATATATATATATATATATATATATATATATATATATATATATATATATATATATATATATATATATATGTGTGTGTGTGTGTGTGTGTGTATTCATTAGGGTTATGGTCCCCAACTTATACGGCCACCAAAAGAGAGGTTCTCTTTTTTTTTTCTCTTCTGCATCCCCATCAACAGAAAGAGAGGGACAAAGGATTCGGATTCACCTTTGTCATTAAGGGTCGTAGCAAGTTGGAAGATCGAACCCAATAAAGAGACGATCGCTTCAAGATCCATCAAGCCTAGCAATGGATTCAGGTACGCTTCCGCAATCAATTTAATTTATGTTCTTCATCTCATGAATCGACAGGGCACAATAAATTCTAACAGAAATTGTTCCTGATTTGAATTTTTACGGATGTGTTTGATTGCAAGACCAGAAATTCTGTCATATTTTTCGGTTTCGAAAATCCGACTGGGTGTCAGTGTTCCGAAAAACCTCAGTTTGAAAATTCGATTGGATTCCTAAATCGGGACGGGTGTCGGTTCGGGTCACATTTGTTAATCTATTTTGGATGGTCCAGATGGCTTCAACTTGGGATTATTGGGAGATGTTTTAAATATTGATTTTCTAAACTAATTGGAGGGAGTACAAGAAAGAGGTGGGCAACTTTGAGGAGAACATACAGGGAGAGATTAAAGTTGACTAGGAAGAAATTGTTCCTGATTTGAATTTTCACGTAAACGTTTTTTTTGTGTGTGATTGGTATTGCAGATTATGATGTGTGATTGTTCGTTTACAAGTTGGTTTGTTCTTAACTTCACGTGGAATACTTTTTCAGTCGGAAGCAATTTTATTCTGCTCCGGTCCTGCACCTCGTTTGGCGTATTGATGATAGTCGTTTTCGATTGAAAACTAACACATGACACATTGACCATGATTTTTTTTGAACAAAATAACAGAGTTCATTCATTCAATAAAAGACGAGTTACAAGCAGATCTATCACGAATGATCAGATCAGAAATACATGGAGGCGTGATATCATGAACTTGTAGACAGTTCAAAGAGTTGTTGAGTAAAGAGTAAGTGGCTAATTCATGAGCACAGACATTGAGATTTCTATGAATGTAGGAGAACGAAACACCCATGTTTAAGTGAAGAAGAGTCTTAGCATTTGCAATAGTATGTCGAGCGAGCCAAACAGAGGAGTCTTCCTGATGAGAAATGGAGTCGATGATGACTTTGCAATCGCCTTCCACAGTGACGGACTTCAAGTGTCTTCTCTCAATAATAACTAAAGCCAGATGGATGCCGAGAGCTTCAGCTTCAGTTGGGGAACCGCCCTCTTGACGTTTTGAGAAAGCAGTGACGAATGTACCTTCCGAATCACGCAAGATAGCCGAGGCTGCCATCTTGCCGTCGAGATAAGCCCCATCAACATTGATTTTCCACTTTCCTGGAGCCGGTGGTTGCCAGTGTACTTGAGGAAGCAGTCTGTTAGAGTCCAAAATGGGAGAAGATGGACTAAAACCGAATGCAGCTGCATGCTTTTCCTGAAGAAGTTTTGCTTCATAGATGATTTTTGGTGAGGATATTCTGACATTATTGAATGTGAAGTTGTTCCTAGCCTTCCAGATGGACCACATTTGGTATAAATAACTGGAGATAACATCTTTGTCTCCAACTTGTAACAGTGTAGCCATCAGTGTGCCCACAGTTGTGTGTGGTCGAATCAAACATGAAATAGCAGGATTGCCTTGCCAAGATTGACCTGAAATAGAACAATGTAAAATAAGATGGTCAGCTGTTTCTTCACGTACCTGACATATAGGGCATGTTGCAGCAATATCAGGGAGTCGCCGGTTTATGTTTGATTTTGTGGGTAAGGAATTAGTCAGCACTCGCCAAGCAAAGAGTAGAACACGAGGATATATGTGAGATAGTTTCCAAAATTTCTTCCAGTCTTTAAACACAGGAGCACCAGAAGTAGGGAGATCTTTGTGTAAGAATTCATGAATAGCCCTGTATCCTGATTTTGTAGTATAATCACCATCCACTGTGAGTTTCCATACAAGCTTGTCCAATGTACAATTACTGGAAAGAGGAATATTGAGAATAGCCACAGCTTCATGAGGAGGAAATAAGACATATATGAGATGTTCCTTCCAAGTGTAAGAATCTTGATTGATGAGATCACCCACAACTCTGAAATTGAAGTTCTCCTGATGAAAGCCAACCACTCTGTGGTTTGGTAATCCAGGAACCCAAGGATCAAGCCAAATACTAATATTAGCACCATTGCCAACCGACCAAATAACGTTCCCATGGAAAAAATCCCGACATTGCAAAATACTTTTCCAAATTTAGGATGATGAAGATGAAGGAGGAACAGACCAGTAGTTGGAGGAGGGAAGATACTTGCTATGAAGAAGAAGAGCCCAAATTGAATTCCCATCAGTAAGAAATCTCCACACCATCTTCATAAGTAAAGCCAAATTTGTAATGTAAGGATCTCTAATGCCCAAACCACCTTGATACTTTGGTTTTGTAAATAAAGACCAGGGAGTGAAATGGATCTTCCGATTAGAATGATCAGACCCCCACCAAAAATCACGTTGATGCTTGGCTAATAAATTTGTGATAGATTTTGGAATAGAGTAGGAAGAAAAGTGGTATGTGGGAAGAGAAGAAAGAGTAGATTTTATGAGAGTTGTGCGAGCAGCATGTGATAGACAACCTCGCTTCCATCCACTGAGTTTCTGTAAACTAGTATTAACAAGATCAGCATATGTGCCATTTCGGTGTTTAGATTGAAGTATTTTGTGACCCAGATAGCTGTCCCAAGGATCCATTGGCTTAACACCAAATAGGTTAATGAAAAGATGCCGCATATATGGGTCAATCTTCTTAGATAGATACAAGGATGATTTGTCATAATTTATGCGTTGTCCAGACCAAAGTTCAAAGGATTTAAGGATGATTTTTGCTTGAGAAATGTTGTGAAGAGAACATGAACCAAATAGGATTAAATCATCAGCAAACGCCAAATGGGAGAATGATATGGAACAACGATTCAAACTAATGCTTTCATATAACATGTTCCTCTCCATAATTTGAATAAAAGTGGACAGAATTTCCATACTCATAATGAACAAATATGGTGATAAAGGACACCCCTGACGGATCCCACATGAAGGTTTGAAATCCGTAGTTGGGACACCATTGACAAGCATAGAAAATGAGACTGAGGTAATACATTCCATGATGATGGCCTGAGATTTGCCAACAATACCAAAACCAGTCAACGCCTGTCTGATAATACCCCGTTGTAATCTATCATAAGCCTTGGACATGTCTAGTTTAAGAGCAAAGGAAGCTTTGGAGGGACTGGATTTCGAAATAGAATGAAGAAGCTCATGAGCTAATATCACATTGTCACCAATGAATCTACCAGGGACAAAAGCATTTTGTAATGGATTGATAATATGATGCAGATGTTGTCGAAGGCGATTAGCAATGATTTTAGTAATGACTTTGTACAAAACATTGCATAAAGCTATCGGTCGAAATTCAGAAGGAGAAGTTGGGTGTTTTGTTTTGGGAATCAAGGCAATATAAGTGTGGTTTAAACACACAGGCATACAACCCGATATGAAAAAATTCTGAATGAGATGGGTTACCTCATGACCAACGATATCCCAATGTTTTTGATAGAATGCAGCAGGAAACCCATATGGACCCGGGGATTTATAAGGACTCATGTTTTTCATGACATTGAGAATTTCTTCTACAGGAGGAACAACATGGAGACCTTCAGCATCAGTAACATCCAAACATTTGAGTTCATGAATGATATGATTAGGTACAGGATGATAGATAGTTGAGTGAAACCTGTCTCGGAAGTGTTCTTCAAAGGATCGAGATATATCCTCAGGAGAAGTAAGCATAGCACCATTATCCGCCTTGATCATCCGAATGATATTCCTCTGTTTCCGAATCGTAGCAGATAAATGGAAAAACTTCGTATTCCTATCCCCTTCATGAAGCCAGGACACATTAGACCTTTGCTTCCAGTACAGATCTTTTGGAGTAACAGTTTGTTTAGCCAAATCTGAAGGTGCTTTTCTTCTGTGTATGAGGCATCAGTAGGAGGTGTACTTTGAATAGAGAGAAGCCTCTCTTGGATATGTTTGATCTCCAAGTCCACATGTCGTAGACGAGTTTTCCCCCACAAGTGTAATTTTGGCAGTAGTCTTTGTAGTTTAGGCAATAAATCTTGGTGATGAATAGAATGCCACATATCATGGAGAGTATCATGAAAATCTGGTTCGTGATTCCAGGCAGCCTCATATCGAATAATGGATCTGTAGTTAACCAAGGAAACATTCAACTATAATAATATCGGGTTGTGATCACTGTTCAAGCAAGGGAGGTGAAGCACACGGGCATTTGGATATATAGAGAACCATTTAGAATCCACCATAGCTCGATCTAGTCTCTCAGCTATGTTACATCTGGGAATTCGATTATTACTCCATGTAAAAGCAGGTCCAGAGTAGTTCAAGTCCATTGCACCAACATTATGAAACCAATGGATAAAAAACTTATGTGAATGATAATTGAAAGAATTTCCCCCACGTTTTTCTGTTGGATGAAGAATAGAGTTGCAATCACCAATGCATAGCCAAGGAACAGTAGAAGAGCTAACCAATGTTTCCATAAGACTCCAGAAACAATAACGGTTAGCCACCAATGGTGGTCCATATATGAAGAAGGAATGCCACAATTGAGTACTTTCAACAGGATGAACAGAAGCTTGAATATAATTATTAGAAGAAGATAGAATAGTAATACTAACATCAGCTTTCCAACAGAGAAGAAGTCCACCCGACATTCCACAAGATGATAGAGCAAAGCAATGAGGAAATCCAAGTCTATTTGATATAGATGAAGCCACAGTTGACGAGCACCTAGTTTCCGATAAGAAAATGATTCTAGGATTAGATGCCCGGAGAAATGAAGTAAGAGTACGAATCGTCGGGTTATTTCTCAAACCCCGACAATTCCAGGAGAAGATCATGGATTCAGAGGCTGTTGTAGGCCAGCCGCGCCTTCATTATCAATGTTTTCAACCATTAACCTCTTGTGAGATCTCAACAGTGGAGAGATGATATCTCCTTCGACAGTGGATTCACGCATTCTTTTTGTGTTGTTTCTAGAAGTTGGCAAAGTAAGCATTGGAACAGAGTGGTCCATTTGCCTTTGTGACTTTCCATCAGCATTAACAATAGACTCATTGGATTTTGGAGTGAGGGAGGATAGCAGGGAGGTGAACGTATGGGTTAAGGAAGGTAATGGGTGAGGATTGTGTATGCTTTTGGGCAGAAGTGAAGATGTAGTAGAATGGCAAGGCAATGATTTAGAAAGGACAGTGGAAGTAGAGGAGAGGATGATATTGGAAGTGGTATCAGAGATTATATTAGTAATATCAGATAAAACTGATGTAGAGAAATGATTTGGAGAAGATTTGTGGGAAACAGAGCTGGGGACTTCAGTAGGAATCGGGATGTGAGAGATGGTGGCTAACGATGATTGAGGTGAATGTAATGGATTTGCCTAGACTTTTGCGTGGAAAGGAAGGAAAAAAAAACAGTGCAAAACTTGGAAACATATGACTTGATAACCGTTGCGGCTAGGAATAAATATTGGTCTATTTCTTCCTATTCAATTCCATCACAAGTTGGGGAAAAAACGTTTATTCCCGGAAATTATTAGCATGGAAACCTATTCATATATTTATTTAGGTTATAAAAGTTTATTTTCGAGAATTATGAATATCCGGATAAAATATTTATTCACAAAATATGAAAAATCTTATCCCTTAAGAATATGTGGGTATATTTTTTTTTTTGCCTGGGACAATTTTTCTGTGTTTCGTTCTTTCTTTATAATATTTATTCTTTTTCTTGTTTTATTTTTTATCCTTTTTTAACGATTTTTTTGTGTTTTTTCCGTTTTTTTCTATTTATAATTAATAAATTTTTATGGTTTTTGTTTTGTTTTTAATATTCTTTTAATTATTTAAGAATTTTTTTTTTCAAATTTTTATCTATAACATTCTTTAAGAATGACTTTTAGTTTTAGTTTTTTAAATTTTTTTAATCTTTTTTAAGAATGATTTTTTTTTGAGTTTTCAAGAATTTCTTGCTTCTTTACTTAGTTTTTTTTTCCTTTTTATTTTTTGTGGGGATATTTATATCCACCAGTGGCGGAGCTAGGCTCTAAAATTAGAAAGGGCTGAAGCAATTGGAAATAAATCAGACTTTTCAGTTATGATAGAGAGACTCACACATATAATTAAACTTTTGAGAGTTTTTGATAGACAATAAGAGAAACAAACATCATTGTGACTTGAAGTAGTTTGAAATAAGTCAGACTTTTCAATTATGAGAGAGAGAGAGAGAGAGAGAGAGAGAGAGAGAGAGAGAGAGAGAGAGAGAGAGATCCATACATATAATTGGTTGACTGCAGTCCCAAATTGAAATACGCAGTCCCAGATCCCTTTCAATAGAAATATGATCAAAATTAGGAGGTGCTTGTACGCTTGGAACCACAGTTTCTTCATTAGATGCATTAGGCGTATGACTTGATGATGCTTCAGGAATCCTAATCTTTGAAAAAATGAAGTTATAGGTCTCTCACTCGCTTCCAAGGGCGGAGCCAGGAATTTATTTTACCCCGGGCTGAACTTAAAAATACTAAAAAAAAATATAAACGTCGACTTCCAAGTATAAACAATCTTGACAGCAAATTAACATTGACTGCAAGTATCAGACTTTGCATCTTAGAAAATTTCTCTCCATATTAGAGGATGTGTTGTGGAACATAGTAATGAAGAAATACTGAACTCAAAGTGCCTAATATCAGAGATAACTACCCTGAATTGACTTACAATATATCAAAGAGCAAAAAAATACTCAATAAATATTATCTAAACTTGAAATCAGTATATAATCTCTATAAGAAAAAGAAACTCTATGCATGTCCGAGATAACCATAACTTGAAAAGAAAAGTAAACTCAAACTAAGATTCCTAAGAACATCCAAACTCCATTAGATAAACTTCATAGAAAGTTTCAAGTTCTGCTGCTAATATACTATTAGTTAACCGTTTTCAATTTTCAAGTTCAGATTTCATATCTAATTATCCTAAAGATGCAAAGATGTAAAATTTCAATTTTCAAGATCCAATTATCCTAAAGACAAGTATCCAATTATCCTAAATATGCAAAATTTAAGTATCATCCGATTTTCCTAAAGATGCAAAGATGAACAAATTTTTTATATCTCTTTATCCAAAGTACTTGAAAACTGATAACTAAAGTACTTAGTTAACAAAAGATAAATAATTAACAAAAAGTCTGGAGCCCGCGGGAGCATTTCAACATATACAAAAAATGCTATGAACAATTCCATAATTCAGTAACATTCCAAAATATCAAGCAAACTAACATAGGTATCAGACATTTCATTTCAGTATCATATTAAACAAACTAACATAATTTCATATCTAGAAATCAATTCCATATTATATTTGGTATTTTTGATTGCTAACGTGGGTTTGAAAATATACCTGCACGGTTGGTCTCCTCTGCTGTCTGCACAGCACTCGTCCAAGCGGAGCCCCGGAGGCATGAACAGAAGCTTCCCTTCTCCTCATTGCGGATATTCTTGAGGGGCCGGTATCCGATGACATCCTTATATAGGGAGAGATAGAGCTAATCAGAGAGAGAGTGAGAGTTAGAGAGATGGAGACTTTACTCTTGAGAGATGTGACTCACTTGCTGTGCGGTGCCACGGCTGCTAGCTGCGGCGCTGCCCGACGGTGACAGATTGAAAGAGAAAGGGCAGAGAGGGATCAAGCGGTTGTGTTGTGCCCTAAGAATCGTAGGATTAGGGGGGTTTTATTCGGATGGGTGGGCTGGGCGGTGAACATTTGGATGGGCGGGCTGGGCAAGTAGAAACTTAGACAAAAAGAAGACCCCAGTGTGGGACTACACATAAAAAAAAAATAACTGGGGTGAAAAAATGGCTGGGTGGGCTGGAGCCCACCCCAGCCCACCAGTAAATCCGCCCCTGCTCGCTTCTTTGAAGGTTGATGATGTTCCATAACCTAAGATTAATTACATTTTAAAACCTAAAATATAATATAATAACTTTATGTGAATATTAATCGTATGGGCATAGAATTGTTTGTGAATTTCAAGTAAGAATATTTTTTTGGATTCATCAAAAAGAAAAAAAAATCAAATAACTGATAATACATAAACATTAAATTATTATATTAATTTAAGGTTAAAGAGAATAAAGAAATATACCTTTTTGTCAGTTGGTGGTCTCCTCTTGCAAAACCCCAAATTTCTTGTCTATTAGGTAGAGTCTAGCCTGTTATCCACAATGCGGCAATGTGACGAGTCTGACAAGTGAACATTGTGAAGCCATCAGTTAAATGCAAAGCTAGTAAATTAACATGTTTCAAAATTTTAGGTGAGTCCAACTTTTTCTTTCTTCTCTTCTTCTAATCCAAGCAATTCATTACCACCGGACCGCCACCAACAAAATATTATATGTTAATTAACATGTTTATAAATTGGAGACATCAGACATGTGCAATTGCAAAGCTAATAAAATTAGAAGCTTAGTAAATATAAGAAGAAGAAACAACTAAACTATTACCAATTAGGCAAACCAGAGAAGGGTGTTAGCGGCTGGAACAAGAAGCAGTTAGCAGCCGCTACTAGAACTTTAGATTGTTAGCCATGGTCCAGGGATGAGGCTTGAAGGAAGGGAGAGGGACCGAAGGGTGTTTGCAGCAGATGCTTCTGCCTGCTGCTGTTACTTATTTTAGGGTTGACAAAATGCGTGGGCAGCGGGCTGAATGGGCTGCTTCTGATGTATATACCCTAAAAAAATAATAATAAGTTTCTTGGGCCGGGCTACAGCCCACCCATGCCCCTTCTGGGCTCCGCCCTTGTTATCCACCAAGCATGCGAATATATTTTTTCAGAAAATTTGATTTTCGAAAATATAGAATTTTCGACAACATAGTACTTTGCATACCAAAGGCCCCCTAAGATATATTCAGAGGTTGTTTTGCTCGAATGTAAATGTAACTGATGGCATTTACATATTATTTATTTGATATAAGTAGTATAATTTATGTAACAAAAATTGTCATAAATACTTCAATTCAAATAACGAGTGTTGCAGTCGAAATAGTTGCAATACCACTTTCAATAATTTTTTTACATGAGAATTTTATTTATAGGCAATCAAACAACTCCTAAAAACTTAGGTGGCATCTAACTGAAGGTTTTATTTTCTAGGAATCCATTTTCTATTTGCTTTTCTATGGAAAATAAATTCATCATTTTCATAACCATGTTTGGCATGATGAAAATGTATATCTAGAAAGATTCTCATTCTCATGTTTGGTTCCGACAAGGAGAACATTAATTTCTTTAATTTTTCACAAATATACTTTCATTAATATCATGATGCTACTCTTACTTAAATTCAACTTGTGTCATTTAGGATATTATTCTCAGAAAAATTATAATTAATGTACCAAATCAACATTTCTATAGAAGTAAAAATATTCTGGAAGGGGGGGGGGGGGGGGGGGGTTTGGTTTGGTATTTATGGAGTTGAGAGTCCAATCCAAATGTCGATACAATTTCTTTTTGTCTTTGAAAAGATGTTGGATCTCTCTGTTGTTCTTTAGACGCAACTAGACATATATAATTGACAAAGAGAACTACAAGCAATCTGTGCAAGAAAATTCTTCAGGCCAAAATGCATAAATCTGGCCTGTCCGGCTGGCAATAACTATTAGCACTCTGTCATAAAAATTTGATCTATAGAAGAAGTGTTGCTGTTCAGGAATTCATTCCTTTGTTGTTGTTGTTCGTTAATCTTTGCTTAAATCTAAGAAAATTTTCCAACAACTGTAGTAGATCATACATAAGGTTGAACAAGAGAGAAGCACTTGCGAAAAGAAGAACAAAAATAATGCATTTATTCTGTTTTTAGAATAGTTATGTGAAAATCTTATATATCCTTATCTGGAAAGTTTAGTTGTCCTTGATGTCACCTTTCTTTTGTAGATTGTTGCGAAATTATTTATTATGTTTACAAAAATGTCTTCATTCTTGACGTCACATATCTTTATGGAATGTCTTGATACTCTTTATGATTTTGGCAAGCTAGCATAGACAATAACGGTTTAGCGAATTGTATACACTTTCCAACGTATAAAAAAGGAATATATCTATTCTACTATATAATAGGAAAACTTGGTGGTGAAAACTTTTGAATTCCTAAAATACCCTTTAGTATTTTATAAACATGATATCATTATGTCAATGCATGTCATTTATGTTTAAGAGTCAAAGCAATAAAATTTGCATAATATGAAGTCTCTTCTTTCCATACAACTCTTCATGTTCCAATAGTAATAAATTTTTTTGTCCTTACCATTTTTTAAAGGTTATTATTCTCAATATATAATTTAAAAAAAAGAACAAAATTCGTACTTCGAATCCCTTGGCATTGTAAAAAGAAAACACACACACATGAATAGTCACCTGGAAAAGACGGTAGCTGACCTTATAATATTCTAATTGAAATACGTGCAAAGCACGTACATGTAGACTAGTATATATAGAGATAATACAAGTGTAATAAAGAGATCTATAGAGATACAGATAGAGATAGAGATGAGGCTTGGGTTTCAGAAGTTGCCCATAGATAGCAATAAAGGTTTATTTTTTATTTTTATTTTTTGAACAAATATAAAGGTTTATTAATTCCTTCCAAACCACCTATATCACATAGAAACTAAAATTAATAAAATAAACAAACTAGCTAGTTAAAAAAGAGAGTGATATTGCTAGTATGATATGGAGAAGGGTACTCGTGTTGTAATGTCTAGCTTTCTGAACTTTTTTTTTAGTTTAGTGTGATAAGGATTAGTTATTATTTGAATTTGAAGGTACTTGCCAATTGTTATGGCATAATTCTCTAACTAGGAATTTGACACATTCAAACCATACATAGTGGTTAACACTTAGTTTTTTTGTAAACCTAAAATTGGATTTATTGCAATTTTTCTTACAATGCTATACAAGTTTACAATGCCACATTCCTATAAAGATATTTTATAGGAAAATAAATTGTCACTTGAATCTTTATTATCTTAGTAGTCAAAAAAATTGACACTTGAGAATCAATACCGTGTTATCATATATGTCATCAAACATTTGGCAAATCTCATTATCTTCCCTTTTTCTTTCTAATTTTTATATTATATTTTCAAATAAAAGGAAAGCAACTATAGGGCACATATTAAATCTTTGACTTGTGTTTAGCTTTGAAGCAATACTTGATAGTTTTGTGCTAAATTGACACTTGAATCGTTATTAATTGTTCCTTTTGACAGTTATATGGTTATAATTAGATACTAAGTTAGAAGTAGATACATAATCGTGATAGCTTCAAGCAATGGGATGACTTTTTGATCTAAAATTCATAATTTATATATAATCCATATTGTTGTGTAGAATCAATCACGACTAAGAAAGCAATGTGTCGATACTTAGTTAACCATACGTGGATGTATAATTAACGATATGATCGCAAGATTGGTCTGAATGATGATTTCAAGGCGGACATTAAGAAAATTTTATGCTAGCCCGAGGGTAGATATTTGTCTTTCACCTCTTTTCAAATCGTACGTATCTCCATACCACCTTGGTGGTATATCTGTCATTCCACAATACCAGCACAAGAAGTATTCATGTCCTTCATGAACGGATGATTTTTGGAAGAAATTGTTGATGACAATCGAAGAAGCATGATTTTTCTCTGTATTTCAAGAGAAACGTCTTACTACGGTCCATGCAATATTGACATGAGAGACGACAATGCTTGCTCTACCACGATAACATCCCGTAAGTCGAAAAATTATTGATGGTCCACATAAGTGCTGCTCTCATCTGAAAATTCTACTTCCTGAAAACATCTGGAATTATTGAACGGATGATTTTTGGAAGAAATTGTTCATAACAATCGAAGAAGCATGATTTTTCTCTATATTTCAAGAGAAACGCCTTACTACGGTCCATGCAATGTGGACATGAGAGACGACAATGCTTACTCTACCCCGATAACATCTCGTAAGTCGGAAAATTATTGATGGTCCACATAAGTGCTACTCTCATCTGAAAATTCTACTTCCTGAAAACATCGTGCGTGCTGGCTCCGACTTTCAATAATTACTTCAAATCATCTATTTACTTCAAATCATCTATCTACCACTGCAAGTACACATTTATGTTCTTCGGATTGTTTGGACCTAGAATGTTTACAATTATGAACGTATACAAAGTCTTCATGCATTAGAAAATTTAACAAAATAGTGACTGAACCGTAGCGTCGAATCATAGTCCATCTCTTCATAGCGACTAACGAGTGATGGCCTTTACAACAAAAATGTAGATATGAAGCAAATAAGTGTACATTTCCATCTCTAGTTCGTAGCTAAAAGTCAGGGTTCACGTTGCGACGGGCCAAATTCATTGCCATAAAATATGAAAATAGTAGCAAGGAGCTACTTTTCTGATTTTCTTTTGAGATTGAAAATTATATCTTCCCCCAACACCCAAACTCCCCGACCCCCTTCTTCTCTAATAATCCCCCTCCCCCACACCGAGACATTGGCGACTCTGCACCTCCTCGTAGACTTCGAATAATCTTTTCTACTACACTTTCATCTTTCAAAATATCCCCAAGAACTCATTTGATTCACAACGAAGGAACTCTTGTGAAGTATATGCAATACTTTCTTGTTCTTTCATTTCTAATTTCTCAAATTCATATACCAAGGTTTGTAGGCATTCATTTTTCACTTTTTCTTCTCCTTTATAAGCTGTTTGGATGATTTTCAATGCTTTCTTCGAGGTTTTGGCTTTGGCAATCCTTTCATATACTGGCATCTCAAATGCTTGATAGATTTGAAAAAGCGCTTTATTCTCCTTCTTTCTATTCTTGTTCAAAGTTTCTTTTGTCCCTCTGAACCATCCCTCCTTATTTTAGAGTAACGTTATTCATCTCTCCAAATTGTCCCTCTGAACCATTCATCCTTATATGGCGGCTGGCATGACATGTTAAATAGTATTATGTGTTATCTAACAAGTTGAAATGGCACAACTTTAATCCAAAAAATTAATTAGCCAGTTTTTAAATATTAATATTAATATTGATATTAATTTTAATGTTAATATTAATATTAACTTTAATTTTAATGTTAATTTTAAAATTTGCAATGTCAGTTGCTACATCAACTGCATGTCAACTGTCACATAAGGAGGGATGGTTTGGAGGGACACTTTGGAGGGATGACTAGCATTGTTTATTATTTATTAAGACATTCAAATGGAACAAGCTGAAGCTTAGACATTCCTTTGCTACAAAAAGCTTTGCTGAAGTAACCAACCCTTAGGACATCAATATTTGACCAACATTGATGTCTATTCTCAGACAAACATTGCACACGAGACTTCTAAAGATCAGGTTCTTGACGATAGTAGACACATGTTTCACATTTTGTAGAGTAAGCGACTTCTCTGAAGTCGGCTTTAACACCGTTGTTTCGATGCCATTCACTTCAACTTTAGATTTGTTTGAGATTGTTATTTTCTCGAAAGAAGGTTTATATGTTTAAGGGTCTGGTTGGCAATTATAGGGGTAACGGTTATGAGGTATTTTTAGAGTACTGGTTATGAGCGGTTATGTGGGGTCCAATTTTGGGTGTTTTTTATGTAGCAGCTTTAGACCAGTCCAATCTATGATTGATAATTCACTAACGAGTGGTTCTAAAAGTTTTTTTTACACAAATAAAATTATATATGGAAGAGTATTAGTAGTTATAACTATTTATTTTTGTGAGGATATAAATGGAATAAAATAATAAAATTCCTCAAAACCTACAGATTTGGAGTGTTTATAAAGCCACCAAAAATTATATTACACCAATTTTTGGGAGTATTTGAGCCGACCAAAACCAGTGCCTAAAAAATTTAACAAGCAGTGGTTTTCATAAACGGTCGGTTCAAAAATATCCCAAAACCAGTGAAAACAACGGTACCAAGCAGATTCTAAATGGTGTTTCTATTGTTTCTGTAAGCAATATATATATATATATATATATATATATATATATATATATATATATATATATATATATATATATATATTTATATATGTATATATATATATATATATATATATATATATATATATATATATATATATATATATATATATATATATATATATATACATAATTGCACTGGGATGTATATATATATATATATATATATATATATATTTATATATATATTTTTGGGTCCTTCTACAATACATGGGATGTATCAATACATCCCAAATAATTGCACTGAAAATGCATTAGAAATTGTGAAAGTTGTTTACTTTGACTTCAGCTTTAATCTGAACCATTCGATCAACATCCAATGATTTGGATTTGGGATGTATCGATACAAATTTTACATTGGATGTATTGAAGAATATTATATATATATATATATATATATATATATATATAGCCAATGTCGCGTTAGTGTAACGGTAAGACCGTTGGCACCGGGGTGTGAGGTCGCGAGATCGATCCTCCATGTGAGCGGCTGGGTGGCAGTGGCCACGGCTCTCGGGCCAAGTGCTGGCTGGGTGACAGTGGCCACGGCTCCCAGACCAGGTGCTGGCTGGGTGGCTCTAGCCCAAGGGTCCACGGGCATTTGGTTTATATATATATATATATATATATATATATATATATATATATATATATATATATATATATATATATTGGAAATTGCTGAGAAACCCAATTTCGGGGTTGATTTTTAAGGAAAATTCACCCACAGGATGGGTTTTATGAAATGTCCAGAATTATATATTTTCACGTTAAGTATTCCAAGATTCCCTTTAGATGCTCTGTATTTACAAAATTAATACCATAACTACCCCTTCGCACAAACTGAAATTTGGATTGCGATTCTCGTCTTCT
The DNA here is from genome assembly GCA_029216955.1 of Iris pallida. Taxonomy (NCBI): domain Eukaryota; kingdom Viridiplantae; phylum Streptophyta; class Magnoliopsida; order Asparagales; family Iridaceae; genus Iris; species Iris pallida. Next base: position 11,339,767 of record JANAVB010042820.1, on the reverse strand, counting down.
TCTTCTTCTTCTTCTTTACGAGAGATCTGAATTCTATTGCTCTCATCTTCAGCAGATATCACAAAGATCGTTCGTAGTTCACCATTCTTTTTTTTTTCAGTCGAACTCTGATCATCGCTCATCCTCTTCTTCTTCTTCTTCTTCTTCTTCTTCTTCTTCTTCTTCTTCTTCTTCTTCTTCTTCTTCGACAATTAGGTCAATTATGGAGAGAAGATCTTCTTCTTCTTTTCCATAAGAGTTAGCATCGTTTTGAAAGAAGAACGAAAACTCTTGAATCTTTATTCATGTCAAATTTCTTTCAACAAAACAAAAAAAGAAAAAAAATTAGGTTTCTGTCAACCGTTCTCCGTCGATATAACATGAAGAATAGTCATTCTCCTGCATTTTAACAAGGAGAATGCCATTCTTCGTGTAAATTAGGCATTCTCCGTGTTACTAAAACGAAGAATAACATTCTCCGTGTTTCTAACACGGAGAATAGCCATTCTCCTGTGTTTTAACATTTGAATGACCATTCTCCGTGCCATTTAACACGAAGAATGGCCATTCTTCGTGCAATTTTGCACGGAGAATGGCCATTCTCCGTGCAATTTAGCACGAAGAATGGCCATTCTCCGTACTAAATTACACGGAGAATGGTCATTCTCCTACGTTTTAACACTAGGAATGGCCATTCTCGTGTTAAATAACACGGAGAATGGTATTCTCCTTGTTATTTAACACGGAGAATGGCATTCTTTGTGTTTTTAACACGGAGAATGGCCATTCTCCTGCGTTTTTAACACTGGAATGACAATTCTTTGTGCTAAATTACACGAAGAATGACCATTCTCCGTGTAAATTAAGACGGAGAATGGCCATTCTCCGTATAATTTAGCACAGAGAATGGCCATTATCCGTGTAAATTAAGACGGAGAATGGCATTCTCCGTGTTTCTAACACGAAGAATGGCAATTCTCCTGCGTTTTAACACTGGAATGACAAATTTTCGTGCTAAATTACACGAAGAATGACCATTCTCCGTGTAAATTAAGACGAAGAATGGCCATTCTCCGTGTAATTTAGCACGGAGAATGGTCATTCTCTATGTAAATTAAGACGGAGAATACCATTCTCCGTGTAAGTTAGCACGGAGAATGGCCATTCTCCGTGTAAATTAAGACGGAGAATGTCATTCTCCATGTTACTAACACAGAGAATGACCATTCTCCGTGTAAATTAAGACGGAGAATGGAGAATACCATTCTCCATGTTACTAACACAGAGAATGGCCACCCTCATGCGAAATTAACATTCTTCGTGTTCTAACACGGAGAATGGCCATTCTCCTGCATTTTATGGTCAGTTGAAACTTTGGAGGGCCATAACTTTTGACTGGGAGGTCGAAACGAGGTCCGGTTTGTCGCAAAATGAGCGTATCTTCGAGGAGTCTGAGATTACCCATTTCTTTATTCGTCGGCCTTCCGAAATTTTAGAATCGCAAAAAAATGATGTTTGGACCTCCGTTTTAGCACTTTTGCCGTTTGTCTCGGTCTTTCCGAAATTTTTCGACGAATTTTTGAAGATTTTTGAGGAGAAAACCTAGATTCGAAAGTGAGCAGCATATGGAAGAAGATGAAGTATTGAAACATTTTTTAAGAGTAGTTTCGTGGGTGTTTTCAATAAATTAGAAGGAAGGGCAAAAATGTCATTCGGAATTCTTTTTATATATTTTTTGCTAATTCTGGGCACGCGATGAAATGTTATTGTGCGGTAGATTTTTCATAAATTTTTTTCATTTTATGGACATTTCATAAATTTTCCATATATATATATATATATATATATATATATATATATATATATATATGTTTTGGAGCACGTGTTTGGAGTAATTCTGATTTTGTTTTCCTTGTAACTAATATCAATTTATTCCTTGTGGATAAATTTTCAGAGAATGCTGGACTCCAACAGGATAATGATAATGGATGGAGTAGTTAGAGACATGTGTCTAAAGAAAAATTCATTGTGACGAGCAGATTGGAAATGCAACACGCAGTAATTTGTGCAATTGCCATGTAACCTCCATTGTTGTACTATGGCTGTGTTTGGTAGGATGGAAAAGTGAAAGGAAGGAAAATCAAAAAGATTTATTTTCTATCCATATGGAAAGAAAACACTATTTCCTTTATCTGTGTTTGGTAGGATGGAAGGAAAATGGAAGTTATATATTTTTCTTTGTTTGGTATGGAAATAAAAGTGGAAGGAAGGAAAATATAATATATAGACTTTACCAATTATATCCTCAACTAACAATATTTATTTACCATTTGACTTTATTGAACTACTTTAAAATAATATAATTTCTATAGGGTATAATTGTAAATTAAGATGGGTGTGCACTTTTCCTTCCACTTTTTCTTCCACTTTTGGGATGATTGATTTTCTTAGGTTATGAGGGAAAACAATCCCTCAACTTTTTCTTCCATCCACTTTTGTCCTCATACCAAACAAGAGAAAATATATATACAATGATTTTTCTAGAAGTTGAGAATTATTTTGATATTGTACGAGACTTTTTACAAATTATTTTTTTTAAGAATTTCTACAAATTTGTTTACTTTTCCAATAATGCCTCTCTTAGACCAAAATTGTTTTTTTATTTCCAAACTTGCAATTCCCTTAGGGTCTGTTTGGTAAACTGGATTTAGGCTTGGAATTTCACTTTCTATTGGAAGTTGTCCAAAATCCGGTTGTCCCACTGTTTGGCAGAGGAGGAACTGAGAATGGATTTGGAAATAGGCAGGGAAGTGCAGTTCATGTCCCCCATTGCCCCCTCCTAAAATCCGGTTCTCAACATCCTTCCTCCCCATCTGGATGTGGGAGGGAAAGGATATTTTCTAATTTTTTATGAAAATTTTATTTATGTAACTAATTAAGAGTAGTGGAAAATAAAGTATACCTGGCCGGAGCTCGGCTTTTTCCGTCGAGGCGCCCGTGCCAGGCCCGACGAGTCCGTCTTCTTCTTCAGATCTGCCAAGCCGCCGCCGCCGCGCGGAGCGGCTGTGAGATCTGTCACGCCGTCGCCATTTTCTCGTCGAAGGAGATCTGCGAGGAGGAGGAAGATCACCGGGGAAGAAGAGGCTTGGAGCCTTGGACTGAAGGGAAGGTGATCGGTGGAGAAGAAGAGCACAGAATTTTTTTTTTTTTTGGAATGAAACATTTCTCTTCCCAATATGGGGAAGAAGAGCACAGAATGAAACGTTTCTCTTCCCAACTGACTTGTTGGTATTAATAACTATATTTAATAATATTAATTGGTATTAATTAATTAAGTATTAAATTTATTGAGAAGATTAAACTATTAAATTAATATTATATTTTTTTATTATATAATTAGAATTATTAACTAATTAACCATAATAACAATGACTAATTCACCAAATATTTTTAGAGAAATTTTGACTTGCACCCCACTTTGTTTACCATAATTCAAGGTGCACCCCACACAATTTGCATAATGTAAGAGTCCTCCCACTTTTGACGGAAATCGTTTAAGACTGACGGTCAACTGCTTTGATCCAAAAAATTTGACTAAACTACCCTCATTTAACTTCTTCCCTGTCCCACCCCTCTCCCCCCTTTGACCCGCCGCTGCTGGCCGCTGCCTCGTGCCCCCTCCGCTGCCGGCGCCAGAGAAGAGGGTAGGGGGTTGGTTGCTGCCGGAGGCGGAGAGGGGGCTCGTCGCCGCTGCTCGCCGCTACCCCCACCGGGCTGCGTGTCTGCCCGCTGCAACGACAGCACCCCCCTTCTACGGCGAACAGTAACGGCAGTGAGCAGCAATGGCAGCGAGTAAGAATTTTGATTAATGTCAAATATTAAGGTGATTGCTACTAATGAAAGACTTTTCACATGGTTCCAACAAAATTGAAGATGCTGCTTTGTTTATTGGTATCATCAAAATTTATCAACGCTTAATGAAGTCTTCAAGTCCCTACTCTCTCTCTCTCTCTCTCTCTCTCCTTGAGACTAATGGCAAGTTCATGCTTCCCTAGCTTTGCATGGATCTTTGCATTGTTGTTGTTCTTCTTCTTTGCTGACAGGATTGATGTGGTCAAGGCTTCATGTAGGATCTTCAGAAATCCAGATTCTGCAGAGACTGACTCCATCACAACAAAGTATATGACAACTTATCACTTCCAACCTCCTCGGCATTGGATCAATGGTATGTTATGCTATGCTTTGTATGTCAGTACCTTTAATTGTTGGGTTCTTTGGAGAGGAGAACAAGAAGGGTGTCCATGAATTTTTGTTGCGAGAGAGGCGCGCAGCCGGGATGGGGGTGGCGGCGAGCGGCGGTGACGAGCCCCCATCTGCTCCCGGCCAGCAGCTGTGAGTGCAGCGTCGGGTCAAAGGGGGTGGGGCAGGGAATAAGTTAATGGGGGTATTTTAGTCAAAAAATTGGGTCAAAGCAGTTGACTGTCAGCCTTAGACGATTTCTGTCAAAAGTGGGGGGACTCCTACATTATGTAAATTGTGTGGGGTGCACCTTGAATTGTGGTAAATAAAGTGGGGGGCAAGTCAAAATTTCTCATATATTTTATTAATTTTAATTAATTTTAATTATTATTATTATTATTATTATTACATACTTTTTCACTTCCCACTTCTCACTTCCTTACCCTAACCAAACACCTTTGTCCCCTACTAGGAGGACAAGAAAATACATGAATTTATATTATTCTTCCATGTTTGAAAGTCCAAATCCAAATCTTCCACCACTTACCGTTTATCAAACAGGCCCTAAAACAAATTTGTTCCCTTGTTCTGCAATACTCCACATGAACTTCTCCTATGTTTTGTTCTGCCAGCAAAACTGGATTCTTTATGACTAAGATTGTACAGCTGTAATCACAAGAGAACGCTCCATTTCTTGTAGTTGATAATGCCACAATCTTTGCTTTTCGAATTCCAAGAGAAAACTCCAGTTCTGAGATGGAATACATAAGCAGATGTACCTTTATGCCCCGTTTGGTTCACGGAAGGGAAACCAATTTCCTTGTATTTTCCATGGAGATAAGAAAGTACGATTTCTATCAAATTTCCTTTTCTATGTTGGGTAAAACAAGGAAAACATTTAAGAAAGATCACTTGATTTTTCTTTCAGTGTTTGGTTGGCATAGGAAAGGAAAGAAAAAAATATATCATTATCTATTCTACTATATAATCTAAAAACTTGGTGGTGAAACTTTTGAATTCCTAAAATACCCTCAAATATTTTATAAAGACTTGCATGTCATTTATGTTTATAGTCAAAGCAATAAAGTGTGCATGCTATGAAGTTTTCTTTTTACATACAACTCTTCATGTTCCAATGATAATAAATTTTTTTACCCTTACCATTTTTCAAAGGTTATTATTCTCAATAGAAAATTAAAAAAAAAGAACAAAATTCGTACTTCGAAACTCTTGCATTGTAAAACACACACACACACACACACACACACACACACACACACACACGCACGCACACACACACACACACACACATACACACACATGAATAGTCACCTAAAAAAAGAAACATAACAGTTGACCTTATGATATTCTAATTAAAATACGTGCAAAGCACGTACATGTAGTCTAGTTCCAGTAATATCTAATGTCAACATAATTATAGTCAACATAATACAAAAAGTTAATTGATATAATAGGCAATAACTCAAGGCTATTTTTGTCATAATGTTTGGTAATTAATGCTGAAAAAGGAGGAGGGAAAATAAATCCGATGGTTATTGAGAGGAACAATTTTCCCTCCTATTTTTCTCCATGTCAAAAAAATTACTTCCCAAGTTTGTGGCTACCAAACAAAGGAAAGGAACAATTTTCTTTTCCGGACCGAATTGAATCCGTGAACCAAACGAGGCCTTACTATCATCAACACTTCCAGCCAAGTCACTATCGATCGGTATAACCAATGAGGTTAATTGGCACATTAACGACATATTTTTGAATCCTTTTGGTAGCTTCCCAATGATTTGAATACGTCTTCTCCATGAATCTACTTATCAAGCTAATCACATATATGATGGTCGGCCTTGTTGATGTCAAGTACATTAGGTTTCCAACAAAGTTTTGAGATATGATGGAGTTGACAGCTTTCCTTCACCTTCTTTGGTTAATTTCAACTCTGCAACATAAGGAGTTGAAACCAAATTTGCATTCTCCATCTCGATTTTCTTTAAAATTTTATGTTCATATACCTTTCTTGTAAAATGAATTTGCCTTTCTTGGATTGATGAACCTCAATGCCAAGAAAGTGAAGAAATTCTCCCAAATATGTCATCTCAAACTCTTTCATGATATAATGTTTGAATTCTTTTAGCATCTCCATATTATTTCCTGTAAAGATTAGATCATTAATGTATAGACTCATGATAATGAAGCCTCCATTTGAACTTTCTTTGAGTAGAGTATATGCTCAGAAGGGCATTTGTTAAATCTATTATTCTCAAAGTATGAGTTAATATGTCTATACCAAGCTCTTGGTGAATATTCGAGTCCGTACAATGCCAACTTTACTTTGTAAACTTTATTCTCTTCTCTCTTCTTCACTAAACTAGGCTGTTCCTCGAGATGGACTTCTTCTTCGAGCACACCATTCATGAATGCTGATTTCACGTCCATTTGAAATATTCTCCACTTATTTTGAGCTGCAACTGAGATTATTAATCGAACAGTTTTAAGACTAAAGATAGGAGCAAATACCTCTGTGTAATATTCTCCTTCTTTTTGCTTATATCCTTTTGTAACAAGTCTTGCCTTGTGCTTGTTTGAGGGAACCATCAATACTTTTCTTTGTTTTGTACACCCATTTTACACTAATGGGCTTCTTGAAGGCAAATCTGTGAGCTCCCATGTCTCATTTTTCTCAATCGACTTTATCTCCTCTTTCATACCTTTATTCTACTTGTCTTCATGACATGCCTCATCATAAGAAATTTGATTTTTTCCTACAAAGAAAGCAAAATAAATAATATTTTTTAAATTTAATTCCATTTGTTCAATTGAATCATATATCTCTTGTATATTTCTCATCTTTCGAGGAGTATGATCATACATATCTTCTATGTTAATTGAAGTGGATGGTGAGAAATCATTATTTGGTTGATTGGCCACCCTTCATCCCAGTTGCGCCAACTCCATGTGTTGAGTTTTCATCAAAATAAATATCATGACTGATTACTATTTTTTTGTTGCTGGATTGTATAACTTTTACCCCTTTCTACATTCGCTATATCCAATAAAAAATGAATTTTCTACTTCATGATCATCAAGCTTGTCTCTTACCATGTCAGGAATATGTGCATATGCAAAAACTCCTAAGTATCGAACATTCACTACTAAAATATTGGTAATTAGTGACGGAAGAATCCAACGGATTACCGACGGAAAGGGTACGTTGATAGCTTTAATGTCATTATGACAAATTCGTCGGTAATCTGTCGCCATAGCGACGGATTACTGACGGATATGCGGACCAAAAATAGCAACGGATTAGCAACGAATATAAACCGTCGGCAAACGCTGCGACACATTAGTGACGGAATACCGACAAAAATAGCGATGGATTAGCAACGAATATAAACCGTCGACAAATGCTGCGACACATTAGCGACGGAATACCGACATATTTTGGTGAGCCAAAAAACAAATTTTTCCAGAAGCTCAGCGACGAAAATTTTCGTCGCTGAATCGTCTGCTACGCTTTTGGTGTCAGACAGAACGACAATGGCGGATATTTTCGTCTCTAGTTCGTCACTAACATACATATTTTTCGTCGGTGCCCGACAGTAGTCCGTCGCTAGCCTGCAAATTTTTTCAGAGATTCGTCGCTATTCCGTCGCTGGTCATTTGCTAAGCTTCTCATTATTGCCAGACTAAATGGTTCCAGCATTGCTCAAATCTGTCAATATATATATATATATATATATATATATATATATATATATATATATATATATATACAATTACAGTAAAATAATATATAGTAAAATAAACTCCAATATATACACAAATTAATCCAGCACCAATATATACATATATTAAAATGAACTCCAATATATATCCAAACCTGCTCAATCCATACAAACTCGTCCAGCAGTCGCAATATAGTACATATACACAAATTTTTTCAATAATACATAAACTCCCTAAAGTTCATACAAACTCATCGATCAGATACAACAAAAAATCATACAAACATCACACTGATGGTGGAGGAGCTGGCGGAGGTAGAGGCGGCTATCCGCTAGGTATCGGCCGTATCAGATTAGTATCGACCGTATCGAATTGGTATTGGCCTTATCAAATGGGTATCGGCCTATCCGACAGGTATCGGTCGTATCAGATCGGGATTGGTATTGGCCTTATCGAATTGGTATCGTTCTATCCTAATTGGTATCGGCCTATCCGATAGGTATCAGCCGTATTGGATTGGTATCGGCCTATCCGAATTGGTATCGACCTATCCGATGGGTATAAGCCGTACCGGATTGGTATTGGCCCTATCCGAATTGGTATCGGCCTATCCGATATGTATAGGCCGTATCAGATTGGTATCGGCCTATCTGAATTGGTATCGGCTGTCACGTCCAGAACCAAAATACTGGAGAGCGGGGGCAGACATAGCCAGCTACGTATATAAAATGGAATCCATCTCGCTATACGGTCACGGCTGTCTAGATACATGAGGGTTTACTACAAGCCAACAGTCTCCTATGGTCATGAACAAGCCTAGTGTCTCAATCACGAACAAGTAAGTAAAGTCACAAGATGTATGATCATTAAATATACAATAATAAGGCATCCCAAATATTACATATTCAGCTGATCATGAAGCTAGTCGTTACAAAATGTTAGGACTAGCAAGAGTTTAGTCATACATGATCAACCCTAGGATCTGTCAATCATGTTACAGCCCGTAGGCAGACAGTAAGTAAGTGCAATCGAGCTAAACAGGTGCTCGTCGGCTAAACGCCTCAAAAGAATATTTTTACAATAAGTGGAAGATCAAAATAAACCCACTCGTTGCCCTGGTTACGTCTAGTCGCCACCATCGGGTTGGAAGGTTGGTAGATCCTCTGGAGCTGCTCCGAAATCTGACCATACAAAACCAGCTGGGTCAGACCCCAGAAAGAGCAAGTGCCACAAGGGAAGCTTCACTTAGGAACTAAAACCAGCAATTAGCACAGAAGATAATAATATATAGTAAAACTGGAGAAAATATAACATCACGAAGATATACGGTAAGATAACCATGGGACCATTCAGATAACCAGGTTACAATCCTTAAACCAAACAAGGACCGGAATTGTAACCCTTCGTCTGAACCGAACTTGGTTTCTCCCATTTATCAGCAAGATAATATAAGAAAATCAGAACATGTGACAATTTATACAGGATCAAGACTAGACATATTACTCCTCATTCAATCAATCACGGCCAAGCAATGAGTACGGCTTGATACTTTAACTAGCTAGGGTTATCACATGCCTAGTTACTAGCAAGATGCAGTGAGATTATTCTACAGCCACAAGCCCTGCAGACCATTCAGGTTACCCAGATCAAAAATTAGGGATTGAATTCAGGTGGGTACATCGTCCAGGAAACGCATGAACCCTTAGGTAGCTTAAAGTGTGCAACACATGACAGTGTGCTGGAAATGTGCCCTACTCGACGGCAGGCTACAGATCTTAGGCGCGCCCAGGTAACGGGATTGCCTGTAGCTGGGAGATCTTTTTATGACTAATGTATTAATCTAGTTATTAGCCTTAGTCCACTTCAGTAGGTACTCCTGACCGTGGTACTCAGGAGTCTCATCCTAGATATGATGCAAGATAGGACTGGATTATTTGTACAAGCACAATCGCCCACGGTGTCCAGGTAATTTATACAGGTCATGTCATGTCAGGTGGCCGTCGCAACAGCTTATCAAGATATATCATGTCAGGTTATCATGTCAAGTTTACTGGTCAAGAGTGTGCCACAACGGGCCACTATCAAGTCATGTCATGTTACTTGTCAGGATCGTGTTTAGGGCACATGTGCAGGACAGTATAGTACAAGCATTCAATCAGGAGACTCGAGTTATGCTGAGGTCACAAGACACAAGTTAACAGTAATAATCAAGTAATAATAATGATAATAATAACTAATCATTAAAGCAAGGTACAGGGAGGGGCCATGCGGCTCAGGGTCCAAAGCCCATGCGGAGGAGGAGGCATATGCGGCTAGCGGGAAAAGTGGAGTATACACGGCTGAAGGAGGAAGGATTCCTGCGGCTGAGAGCAAGTGGGTTGCATGCGGCTCTAGAAGTTGAGCCTCATGCGGCTAGCGGGAAGCAGGTCTATGCGGTTAAAGGAGGGCGGCGGCATATGCGGCCAAGAGTGATGGGCGCACATGCGGCCGTCCGAGAGTAGTTCCATGCGGTTACTGGAGAGCAATGCCTATGCGGCAGGCGGAGACATAGGTGCATGCAGCCGGCTATCAATCAGGTATATGCGGCCGGAGTCAAGTGGGTCTCATGCGGCTAGCTGGATTCGGGTTCATGCGGCCCAAGGTGGCGGAGGCACATGCGGCTGCAGAAGCAGGGGGGGTGCATGCGGCTGAGTGAGGAGAGGAATCCATGCGGCTGGGAGAAGCGGGTCCCATGCGGCTCAAAGGGAGTAAGCCTATGCGGCTCAAAGTTCTTCCAGTCATGCGGCTGGGAGAACACTTGCCGCATAAAATATAAATGCGGTCAAGTCTAAGCACAGTTCATCTTCTCCAAAATTCCGAGAAGAAGAACACCATGGGAGCCAAGTTCTCAAGCTCCATCACTCCATCATCCGGAGCCCAAATCCGAACTTCTATAGGTCAAAACGGGGCAGAATGAAATTCTCTGCAACATGGAACCATCAAAACTTAGAAATGACAAGATTAAGTAGATCAAAATCCAAGAATTCCGAAAATAAAGTAAACTTAGATCTACAAGAATCTAGCCATGGAAAGTGGAAATGCCAAGTACTAAAGTAAGTTAAAATGCTGTAAGGAAGAGAATAAAGCAATAAAATTGGAGTTCCTCCATGAAGCAAGTTGTACTTGCCTAGACCCCTCTCTCCCTCTCTCTGGTAGGTGAAGGAGTTAATAGAGGAAAGAAAAAGAGTAATGAAGAGAGAGAAGGAAGTGGGGGTTAATAAATGGTAGTGGTGGTGGTAGGTAGGTGGTTCTCTCCTTGGTTCATAATAAACCAAAGAAAACTGAGCCAAGCCGAACCAACCCAAGAAACAACCAAGCCAAGAAAGAAGCTAAGCAAGGAATCATACAAATACAGGATAAAATACGTACACGTATTCTAAAATACGTAATACGAACCACAGGCATTACAACTCTACCCACCTTAAAAGAATTCCGTCCTCGGAATTTAATTAAGAGGCTAGAGAGGCGAGGACAAGCTATATTAATCTCAAGCAAGCTATAACTAGGCAGGCAATCATTCATTCAAGCTAGGAATCGAAGGCATGAGGCATAAGGAAGACATTATACCTCACGAGTCAAACAAGTTGGGATACCGCTATCGGATGTCATCCTCACGCTCCTACGTTGACTCCCCCAAAGAGTGATGACCCTAAGCAACTCGGACTAACTTGATAGTCTTGTTCTTGAGTATCTTCTCTCTTCGGTCCAATATAGACACGGGCCTCTCCTTATACGAAAGGTTGGTACAAACAACCAATTCCGAATGATCCAGGATGTGGCTCGGGTCCAGGATATACCGTCGTAATTGGGATATATGGAACACGTCATGCACCTCGCTTAGCGACGGCGGAAGAGCGAGACGATAGGATACATCTCCTACTCGCTTCAGAATGTCGAACGGTCCTATATACCTAGGACTAAGCTTTTCCCGTACGCCGAAACGAATGACGCCACGGTTAGGCGAAATCCTCAGGAATACATGGTCGTCGACCGAGAACTCGAGTGGGCACCGATGAGAATCGGCCCAATGGCGGTGGCGATCTTGGGCAACTCAAAGATGATCCCTGACTTTTCTGACTACTTCAACTGTCTGGGCAATCATTTCTGGACCGAGCATCTGCCTCTCTCCGACATCGTCCCATGCTAGCGGGGATCTGTACTTTCTACCATGCATACAGTGCCTCGAACGGTGCCATCTGGATGCTGGCCTTGAAACTGTTATTGTTTGAGAACTCCACCAGGTGCAGGTGATCTTCCCACGAACCACCGAACTCAAGTGTACAGGACCGCAACATATCTTCAAGAGTCTGGATTGTACGCTCCGACTGACCATCTGTTTGCGGATGATATGCTGAACTGAACTGGAGGCGAGTTCCCAAACTCTCCTGCAGACTACGCCAAAAGTGCAATTTGAATCTTGAATCTCGGTCCGAGGTGATACTGACTGGCACTCCATGCAACCTGATAATCTACCTGAGGTACATCTCTGCTAGCTGAGCTGTCGACTGACCAACACTGAATGGAAGGAAGTGAGCTACCTTCGTGAGCCTGTCTATGACAACCCAAATAGCATCTCGACCTGCTGGGGACCTAGGCAATTCGGTCACAAAATCTATGGTCACATGCTCCCACTTCCATTCTGGAATCGGCAAGGGCTGAAAAAGTCCAGCGGGTCTCTGATGTTCAGCCTTAACCTGCTGGCAAACCAAATACCGAGAGACAAACCGGGCTATCTTCCTCTTCATGCCATTCTACCAGAAGTGCTGCCGGATATCACGGCACATCTTCGTACCGCCCGGATGTATAAAATATTGAGAACTGTGAGCCTCTGCCATGATTTCCTGTCTGATATCTCCACTAGGTAGACAAAGACGCTTACCATGCCTAAGTGTACCGTCTTCATGAATGCACAACTCTGGCCTTCGTCCTGCCTCACACTCTTCTCTGAGTCGCTGAAGCTTGGAATCTGCTGACTGCGCCATCCGGATCCTCTCGACTATAGTGGACTGAACTTGCATGCTGGCCATCAATGCCATACTGGAAGGGAGGACAACTTCAATACCCATCTTCTGAAGATCCGCTAACAGCTCTGGTTGCGCTATTAGGAAATAAACTTCGGCTCTCCTGCTCAATGCATCTGCAACAATATTGGCCTTCCCGGGATGATACTGTAAGTTGACATCATAATCCACAAGAAGCTCCAGCCACCTTCTCTGCCGCATGTTAGGATCCTTCTGGGTGAAAACATACTTCAGGCTCTTGTGGTCGATGAAAATCTCCATCCTATCTCCATACAGGTAGTGTCTCTACAACTTAAGTGCAAACACTACAGCTGCCAGCTCTAAGTCATGGGTTGGGTAATTCCTCTCATGATCACGAAGTTGTCGTGACACATAAGCTATTACCTTTCCATGCTGCATCAGAACACATCCTAAGTCTCTGCCTGAAGCATCACAATACACTGAGAATCCTCCGGTTCCATCTGGAAGCGTGAGAATGGGTGCCGTCATCAGGTCTCGCTTCAACTTCTCAAATGAATCCTGGCACTACTGTCAAAGCAAACTGCACATCCTTGCGGGTCAACTGGGTCAATGGCGCCGAAATCCGAGCAAAATCTGAAACAAACCGCCGGTAGTAGCCGGCCAATCCAAGAAAATTGCGAACTTCTGCGACTGTACTGGGCACTGGCCACGACTCAATGGCCACGATCTTCTGGGGATCTACTTCTACTCCTCCTCTGGTGATGATGTGACCCAAGTACGAAATGCGATCAAGCCAGAACTCACATTTACTGAACTTGGCGTATAACTGATGCTCACTGAGAATCTGAAGAACCACACGGAGATGCTGCTCATGCTCCGCTTCGCTCCTGCTATAGACCAGGATGTCATCCAAGAACACAATCACAAACTGATCCAAGTAAGGCATGAAGATACGATTCATGAGATCCATGAATACCGTCGGTGCATTGGTCGCTCCAAATAGCATCACAAGGAACTCCTAATGCCCATACCTCGATCTAAAAGCTGTCTTCGGGATGTCATGCTCTCTGACCCTGATCTGATGATATCCCGAGCGCAAGTCGATCTTCGAGAATACTGCTGCCCCCTTGAGCTGATCAAACAAGTCATCTATCCTCGGGAGAGGATATCTGTTCTTGATTGTCACTGAGTTCAAAGTACGATAATCAACACATAACCTGGACGTACCATCCATCTTTTTTACAAGAAGCATCGAGGCTCTCCAAGGCGATCCACTAGCACGAATGAATCCCTTGGCTCGAAGTTCTTCAATCATCTTGTACAATATCTCCAATTCTGAAGGCACCATCCTGTAGACTCTCTCTGATACTGGAGCCGTCCCAGGAATCAAGTCTATGGTGAACTCGATCTCCCGTTCTGGCGGCATACCTGGAAGCTCTTCTGAAAAAACATCTGGAAACTCTTCGACTAACCGGGGCAACTGTACTGCTGCTACTGCCATCCACAATACTGGAGGAGAAGGCTCAACTTCGCCTCGGGAGAAGGAAAACTCTGGCTCGCCTGGAATGCTAAAAATAACCCTACCAATATGGCAGTCTATTCTAGCATACTGGTTCCTCAACCAATCCATCCCTAAGACCACATCATAATCGGCCATCGGGAACTCTATCAATCTAGCGAGAAATTCCTTACCGCTAACTACGATCCGACACGAGAAAAATACCATATTGACTCCCACAAGTCCGTTACCAGTAAGTATATTGAGCCTTACTGATAATGACTCGGGCTCCAATCCTATCCGTGTCACGAATCGTGCAGACATAAAAGAATGTGATGCACCAGAATCAAATGAAGCTGAAGCTGGAAAGGAGTTGACGAGATTAGTACCTGCCACTACCTCTTCTGGTTCCAATCCTTCCTCTGCGATCATCACCATAGCCTGACCATGCCCTCGGGGTGCTGGTCCCCTCTGCTGAAATCCTTGCTGCCTATTCTGACTCAAGACTTGGGCCTGAGTATGCTGCTGGAGGTTCTGCTGCTGGAATACCTGGGACTGAGGCGGCAAGGGCCTCGGCAATGGATACTGCTGCTGCTGGACCGGAGCTGGTCCTCTCACCGAAGAGCTAGAAAGGTTGGACGATGATGAACCACCCCTATTCGGCCAGGATCCAACCCTATGGTCTGCTGCTCCATAAGCCAGACATAATCTCTGTGCCCTGCGACACTCTGACACTATATGGCCTGGCTTCCCACAATGAGAACATCCCACTGCGGAAGACTGCTTCTGCTTCTGCTGCTGCTGCTGAGGGTACGTCGGGACCGAATGCTTAACCGACGTTATTGAGGCCGCTCGCCTCGGAGCTCCAATAGTCAAAGCCCTGGCTACCGGGGCTGGGGCTGAAGACTGATTCATCTGGCCGTGGGATCTCTTCCGACCTCCAGTCCTATCCACAATCCTCTGGAAGGTATACTCATGCCTCCTAGCTGCTCTCAAGACTGCATCAAAAGTCTGATGCTCAAACTGCTCAACCGCCAACAAAATCTCCAGGTGAAGCCCCTGCTGAAATCGCTGGGCTCTATCATACTCGGTTGCCACCAAGGTGAGAGCAAGCCGACTGAGCCTCGAAAACTCGACCGTATATCCGTCGACCATCCTGCCCATCTGCTTCAGATTGGTGAACCTCGTCTGTAGATCATACCGAGCTACAGCATCAAAATACTTGGTCTGGAATCTCTCTCTGAACACCGCCCAAGTAACGGGTGCTGCTAATCTAACGGCCTGAGCCGCCCACCAGCTGCGGGCAAGATCTAGCAACTGCAGACACACCACGGCTACCTTCTCGTTCTCTGGGGTCCTGGCTGCTTCTAGAATCACCTCTGTGTCCTGAAGCCAAGCATCTGCAGCGATAGCATCTTCACTACCGTCGAAGAAGGGAGGGTTCAAGCGCTTGAAGTTGTTGGCCGTGCTGTTACCCTGATGACCGCCCTGGTCAAAGCATCCGTCACTGCCTGGTGCAAGGCATCTCCACGACGATCTTGGGAAGTTATCAAGGTCCTGACGAGACCTACCAAAGTACCATCATCAGGCTCGGCAGGCTGAACTGGCTGGACTGGTGGCTCTCCGCCAGAAGGCACGACTCGGGAGGCTACTCCGGAATGCTGGGCTTGATCCCCGGGTTGCTGCTGA
This sequence comes from Iris pallida, assembly GCA_029216955.1. Classification (NCBI taxonomy): domain Eukaryota; kingdom Viridiplantae; phylum Streptophyta; class Magnoliopsida; order Asparagales; family Iridaceae; genus Iris; species Iris pallida. The sequence goes on along the minus strand of JANAVB010042820.1, from coordinate 11,323,600 downwards.
TCCATGGGAAGTGCTCCACCTTGCTGACCGGCAGGTCCAGGAACGATGCCGCTGAAGAAGACGACATGGGGAACAATAAGGAAGGACCAAGACAGATCAACGATACAAGCATATGGTCAGGACAAGATTCTCAGGGATTCAGAAGATACGAGCAGAGATCAAGGGCGAATACTGATTGAGACATCTATTCGGTAAACCCTCACATATCTTGATTTACAAGACCTACATGGGCCGCCACTTAAACCATGTCACTCCCCATAACCAGAATACTGGAGAGCGGGGGCAGACATAGCCAGCTACGTATATGAAATGGAATCTATCTCGCTATACGGTCACGGCTGTCTAGATACATGAGGGTTTACTACAAGCCAACAGTCTCCTATGGTCATGAACAAGCCTAGTGTCTCAATTATGAACAAGTAAGTAAAGTCACAAGATGTATGATTATTAAATATACAATAATAAGGCGTCCCAAATATTATATATTCAGCTGATCATGAAGCTAGTCGTTACAAAATGTTAGGACTAGCAAGAGTTTAGTCATACATGATCAACCTTAGGATCTGTCAATCATGTTACAGTCCATAGGCAGACAGTAAGTAAGTGCAATCGAGCTAAACAGGTGCTCGTCGGCTAAACGCCTCAAAAGAATATTTTTACAATAAGTGGGAGATCAAAATAAACCCACTCATTGTCCTGGTTACGTCTAGTCGCCACCATCGGGCTTGAAGGTTGGTAGATCCTCTGGAGCTGCTCCAAAATCTGGCCATACAAAACCAGCTGGGTCAGACCCCAGAAAGAGCAAGTGCCACAAGGAAAGCTTCACTTAAGAACTAAAACCAGCAATTAGCACATAAGATAATAATATTTAGTAAAACTGGAGAAAATATAACATCACGAGGATATATGGTAAGATAACCATAGGACCATTCAGATAACCAGGTTACAATCCTTAAACCAAACAAGGACCGGGATTGTAACCCTTCGTCTGAACCGAACTTGGTTTCTCCCATTTATCAGCAAAATAATATAAAAAAAATCAGAACATGTGACAATTTATACAGGATCAAGACTAGACAGATTACTCCTCATTCAATCAATCACGGCTAAGCAATGAGTACGGCTTGATACTTTAACTAGCTAGGGTTATCACAGGCCTAGTTACTAGCAAGATGCAGTAAGATTATTCCACAGCCACAAACCCTGCAGACCATCCAGGTTATCCAGGTCAAAAATTAGGGGTTGAATTTAGGTGGGTACATCGTCCAGGAAATGCATGTACCCTTAGGTAGCTTGAAGGGTACAACACATGACAGTGTGCTGGAAATGTGTCCTACTCGACGGCAGGCTACAGATCCCAGGTGCACCCAGGTAACGAGATTGTCTGTAGCTGGGAGATCTTTTTATGACTAATATATTAATCTAGTTATTAGCCTTAGTCCATTTCAGTAGGTACTCCTGACCGTGGTACCCAGGAGTCCCATCCTAGACATGATGCAAGACAGGACTGGATTATTTGTACAAGCACAATCGTCCATGGTGTCCAGGTAATTTATACCGGTCATGTCATGTCAGGTAGCCGTCGTAACAGCTTATCAAGATATATCATGTCAGGTTATCATGTCAAGTTTACTGGTCAAGAGTGTGCCACGACGGGCCACTATCAGGTCATGTCATGTTACTTGTCAGGGTCGTGTTCAGGGCACATGTACAGGACAGTATAGTACAAGCATTCAATCAGGAGACTCGAGTTATGCTGAGGTCATAAGACACAAGTTAACAATAATAATCAAGTAATAATAATGATAATAATAACTAATCATTAAAGCAAGGTACATGGAGGGGCCATGCGGCTCAGGGTCTAAAGCCCATACGGAGGAGGAGGCATATACGGCTAGCGGGAAGAGTGGAGTATACACGGCTGAAGGGGGAAGGGTTTCTGCGGCTGAGAGCAAGTGGGTTGCATGCGGCTCTAGAAGTTGAGCCTCATGCGGCTAGCGGAAAGCAGGTCTATGCGGTTAAAGGAGGGCGGCGGCATATGCGGCCAAGAGTGATGGGCGCACATGCTGCCGTCCGAGAGTAGTTCCATACGGTTACTGGAGAGCAATGCCTATGCGGCAGGCGGAGACATAGGTCCATGCGGCCGGCTATCAATCAGGTATATGCGGCCGGAGTCAAGTGGGTCTCATGCGGCTAGCTGGATTCGGGTTCATGCGGCCCAAGGTGGCGGAGGCACATGCGGCTGCAGAAGCAGGGGGGGTGCATGCGGCTGAGTGAGGAAAGAAATCCATGCGACTGGGAGAAGCGGGTCCCATGCGGCTCAAAGGGAGTAAGCCTATGTGGCTCAAAGTTCTTCCAGTTATGTGGCTGGAAGAACACTTGCCGCATGAAATATTCATGCGGTCAAGTCTAAGCACATTTCGTCTTCTCCAAAATTCCGAGAAGAAGAACACCATGGGAGCCAAGTTCTCAAGCTCCATAACTCCATCATCCGGAGCCCAAATCCGAACTTCCATAGGTCAAAACGGGGCAGAATGAAATTCTCTACAACATGGAACCATCAAAACTTAGAAATGACAAGATTAAGTAGATTAAAACCTAAGAATTCCGAAAATAAAGTAAACTTAGATCTACAAGAATCTAGCCATGGAAAGTGGAAATGCCAAATACTAAAGTAAGTTAAAATACTGTAAGGAAGAGAATGAAGCAATAAAATTGGAGTTCCTCCATGAAGCAAGTTGCACTTTCCTAGACCCCTCTCTCCCTCTCTCTGGTAGGTGAAGGAGTTAATGGAGGAAAAAAAAAGAGTAATAAAAAGAGAGAAGGAAGTGGGGGTTAATAAATGGTAGTGGTGGTGGTAGGTAGGTGGTTCTCTCCTTGGTTCATAATAAACCCAAAAAAACCGAGCCAAGCCGAACCAACCCAAGAAACAACCAAGCCAAGAAGGAAGCTAAGCAATGAATCATACAAATACAGGATAAAATACGTACACGTATTCCAAAATACGTAATACGAACCATAGGCATTACATCGGTCGTATCCGAATTGGTATCGACCTATCCGATAGGTATAGGTCGTATCGGATTGGTATTGGTCTATCTGAATTGGTATCGGCCTATCCGATAGGTATAGGCCGTATCAGATTAGTATCGGCCTATCCAAATTGGTATCAGCCCTATCCGAATTGGTATCGGCCTATCCGATAGGTATAGGCCGTATTGGATTGTTAACGGCCTATCCGAATTGGTATCGACCCTATCCGAATTGGTATCGGCCTATCCGATAGGTATAGGCCGTATCGGATTGGTATCGGCCTATCCGATAGCTACTCCAATGTGTCCGTGTCCACATCCAAAATCCTAGCTAATGTTTACACAAATAAATTACAATGTCACAATTTTCGTGTCCAAATATATGTGATAAATAATCTAAAAATTATGACATATAACTATAACACAATATAAATATTAAAAAATGTGTTCTAGAAGCATATCGTGTCTATGTCAATAAAAATATTAGAGGAGAAAAATTTAGGTTATTACCAAATATGAATTGGTGGAGGAGTGGGGGTTGCCCTGTCGTCGCTCGTCAGGGAGGAGGGGGCTGGATAGTGCAGAGAGGGGGTCGAGGAGGGGAGCGGAGGGTGGGGGGCAGAGGGGGGTCGACAAGGAGGGCAGTGAAGAGGGGGGGGCAGAAAGGGGGTCAAGGAGGGGGTCGGAGAATGGGGGGCAGAGAGGGGGTCGAAGAGGGGGGCGGAGAGGGGGTCGCCGGAGAGGGGTCTGAGAGGGGTCATCGGAGAGAGGTAGCCGCATCGCCGCGCCGTAGAGGGGTAGTCTCACCGCCACGCCGGAGAGGTGTCGAGGGAGCGGGACAAGGGAAATTTGGGAAAAAGTTAAATTTTTTTGAGAATAAGTAAAAAAGGGTTGCTGCTCCACTTTTGCGGTACATCTGCGACAGAATATTCCGTCGCTAAGCTGTTGGTAGGTATCTAGCGACTAACCGGTGACAGATATAGCGACGAAACTTAATATTATATTTTACATATATTATTAGCAGCTAAGTAGTCACTATTTAGTGACTGATTTACTTCCGTCGGTAATATCAGTCGCTAAATAATAGTATTTTTGTCGGGATTTGGCTTTGATCCATACCATGTTGGTGATTTTCGTCCATTCCCTTGTTGGTGATTTGTGGAGCAAGTAAATATCACAGGAAATAACTTATGCCTACAGTTCTTTCTCCAATTTATGTCTTCTGAGCATGCACCTGACCATGTCCATGATTGTGTTATTCTTCCTTTCACAAACCATTTTACCATGGTGTATATCGAGTTGTTAGTTGATGCTTTATTCTATGGTCCTTGCAATACCTTGTGAACCCAATTGAAAGATATTCTCCGTCCTGGTCTGTCCTTAGAGTTTGTATTCTTAAACCATTTTCATTTTCAACTTGAGCTTTAAAATCTTTGAAAGCTTTAAATGCTTCTGATTTTTCTTTCAAAATATAAACCCATTCTTTTTTTTATAAAAAATGTCAATAAAAGAAATAAGGTATCAGCTACTTCCATGACGTGATAAGTTACTCACATTGGACCACAGATTTGAGTAAATAAGTTGTAGTGGCCTCTTTGCATGCCGTGCAAAATGTGATAGAAAAGACTGTCTGTGCAACTTTCCTATTTAACAATCTTCACAATTATCTTCGACATGATCTATCTGCGGCAACCCTTCCATCGATGCCTTTGATGATAAGTACTTCACGCTTCCAATAATTAAGTGTCCATACCTTTTATGCCATAGCATGGAGTTCTCCTTAACAATACTGGCGAAGCAAGAGGAAATAAATTATTTTTATCAACACTGATCCTTGCAATAAGTTGGTTTCTGTTTGACAAGAAACAAGTGCCATCTCAAAAGTGGATATCAAATCCTTTTCTCAAAAGATGACATGCACTTAGCGTTTTGCTCTCCAGTCCTGGGATGTAGTAGACATCAGACATCTACTTCATATTTTCATCTACGTCATATTTTTTAGCTTTGTCTTGAAAGATACTTCACCAATGCCATTAATTTTGTAGGCTCGGTCATCACCAATTTTTACTTGCCCATGATATGTTTTCGTTAAGCTTGAAAACATATTTTTATTTTCAGTCATATGTGTACTAACATCACTATCAAGGTACCACACATTTTCAAGGTTATCACAATGGCAAACAAGCAACAAAGTATTTTGATCATTCATACCATCATACTTTGTTTCTCATAACCAACATTGTTTTGTTTATCATCTGCCTTTTTTAAACCAACATTCACTTACCTTGTGCCCATGCTTGTGGCAATTGTAGCACTCATATTGTCTCGACCTCTTCCTCTTTGATTTCCATGTCCTCTACCTCTTTATGAGAACCTAAAATTTTCGTTTTCATCTCCTTCATTCAGGTGATACTCATTGCTTGAATGGCCTCTTCTTCATCTTCCAAGGAAGCCTACTCCTCTTCTCTAAAATTTCCAGCTCTTCCACGACCATGATTACCACGTCATCGCGTAAACATAACATCAGACTTGAGTGCTTGATCAAGTTGTGGTAAAGAAGGATTTCTTTGATTGATTCTAACTTCATGAGCTTTTAATGTACCTTGCAACTCTTCAAGAGAAAGTATTGAAAGGTCTTTTAATTCCTCGATTGCAACCACAACTTAATCAAACTTCAGTGATAGACATTGAATAATCTTTTTTCACCACTCTTTCATCCTTCAAAAATTCTCCACATGAACTCATTTGATTCACAATAGAAGCAACTCTTGTGAAGTAATATGCAATACATTTTTTGTTCTTTTATTTCTAATTTCTGAAATTCAGATATTAAGGTTTGTAGGCGTATATTTTTTACTTTTTCTTCTCCTTTATAAGCTGTTTGGATGATTTTCCATGCTTTCTTCGAGGTCTCGGCTTTGGCAATCCTTTCATATATTGGCATCTCAATTGCTTGATATAGATTTGAAAAAGTGCTCTATTGTCCTTCTTTCTATCCTCGTTCAAAGTCTTCTTTTGACCTTTGTCCAATGCTTCTTCATTCTCACTAATGATAGACTCCTTCAACAATACTCAAGAGCTCAACACCTTTATGTTGTTAGACCAATAGTCATTATTTTTCCATTGAAGCGAGGAACGAGAGCAATCATGTTGCTTGTGCTTGCCATCTTCAAGATCAACATTCTCTCTGTCACCATTTTGTTGAAATAAAGTAGGAGAATAGTTACTTAAACACACTTAGAACAGGAGAGGAGAGTACTTAATAAACTAAAATCTTTTTATTCAACTCGCTTAATCCAGAAATTGAACATACATGTACTTTTGTAGGACCTAAAGATTATTCTAGACTTGAGATTTTACTATGAAATATCTAGATATTTGCTTACATATATTGATTTTTTGATAGATACTTGTACATATAATATTTTATAGAATTCTAGAATTCTCTAGATGTTGATGTACTGGACTTTTCCTCAATTAAAATTTCTAGAATATTCTGCAAATTAGTTTACTTTCTCAACAATCGGCTTGCCTTCATATTTGGTACATGTTGTCTTCTTTCCGACAACTTACTGTTTAATGCTCATTTAAGTGAGAGAGAGAGAGAGAGAGGATGTGATAAAGGAGATCTGATGTATGATTGGTGGTGATATGTTACAATATTATGAAATAATGAAAAGAAAATTGTTTAGGAAATATTGCTTTATACTTGTTTTTGCTGACAATTTTGGCTTGTAGATTTAAAATCCTGTGGTGATACACTAATATTAAGATTTTTATTTGTGCCCTCGAAATGTCTTTGGCTTAAACTAGGTTAGCATATTCTGAACAAGTTTAGGTCCTTTTGTTTTTCAAAAATGCTATTTGGCTCCCAAAATATTTGGGTGATATCATCTCCCATTATGTGGCATATGACATGGTTGCTGACATGGCAGCTGACATGACAAAATTTAACATTAAAATTAATATTAAATTAATATTACTATTAAATTAACATTAAATTAACATTAACTTAACATTAAATTAACATGATAATTAACATTAAGATTAACCTTAACATTAAAATTAACATTAACATTAAATTTTTTTGGGCAATTAAGTTTTTGGGTTAAAATTTGTCATGTCAACTGTTATGTCAACTGCCATGTCAGATGCCACATAATGGGAGATGGCATCACCCAAATATTTTGGGAGCCAAATAGCATAATTGTTTGTTTTTATGATGTTGAATTGTTGTTGGCATTATCTCAACAATGCATGCTACTTTCCAATATGGTTTTGTTGTTGGAAAAAAAATATCAGAAACAATTGCTGGCAAACATGTAAAGATTTGATTTTTATTTGCAAATAAAACACAAGGACAACAAGTTGCAAGTTATTTTTATTTCATATGACACTCTTTTGGACACAAGACAAAGATGAGATTTCCTATGCACTTCGATCCCAGGCTCCTCGCTCATATCGATGTCCTCCTTCGTTGCCCCTTCCGGCAGCTCCCAGTCGAACGAGTAGAGAAGGTTTGCTAATGCCAGCTCTACGACCAGGATCACGACACCCATTCCAGGACATATCCGGCGACCTGCACTGAATGGTATCAGCTCGAAGTCGTGGCCCCTGATGTCGATAGCACTGCAGACGAATCACTCCGGGTCAAACTCTTTGGGCCTCTCCTAGACGTCCGCGTCCCTCCCTATCGCCAGCGTGTTGACGAGCAGCCTCGTCTTGGCAGGGATGTCGTACCCGTCGACCCTGCAGTGCTGGATCGTCTCTCTTTGGAGGAGCAACGGGACGAGTGGGTGCTATTTGCCATAAAAAATCAAAGACAGGTATTACAGAACAGTGAAATTGATTGCAAACTTGCTTGTACAAAGAAAAGCCTAGAAAGAAATCCTATGAAATACTCTAAGTATAATTGTTTAGTTTTGATTCTAGAGGGTGACGTTGGAGGCTCAGAAAAGTGCTATTAACTCTGCCTTACTCCTTGGACTATCTGACGCAGTCTTTAGATCTTGAGGAAATTGCTTTCTTGAAGGTTGCCAGCCTTTTACAGGGGTGTAGCACCCTGCTATTTATAATAAAATGCATGTTGAGCCGCATAGATGGCCTGTTGCCATGTGGCTGATTGGCACGAGAAGACCCACTCTTTGGCTACCATCTGTCGATTTGTTGGGATTTTGTTGCAGCAAATCTGGGTAGTTTAGGACTTGGTCAGATTGCCACGCGTTCTGTCACAGGAATCACTTTTTTTAGCCACGTAAATCTCTCAGCTTTCGACCATGTGGGGCCGTATGAGCCTCATACGGCTTAAGTCATAAACTTCCTTAGTCCAGACATAGCTTAAGGATTTAAGCCGCATAGATTCTACATTTTGGCCGTATAAAGCTCATATGGCTTGGAGCACAGTTACTCTTGGCTGTATGAAGTTTGGAGACTTTGGGGCCGCATATGTCTGAGCCACATGAGGTTCATACGGCTTAGATGACACTCCTTCTGGCCGCATGAAGGCGTACGAACCCTGCTTTTGGGCAACGTCTCACGTCTTATCTTTTTATCGAAGTTTCAGGGCTGTCATTTTTGTCAGTTTTGTCAGGACTTGTCAGCTTTATCAGACGAACTGCTCCTCTTGGTCGCATATCTTCCTTCTGCAGCTGGTTGTCGACGGGCCACATATGTCATTGAACCAGTCATGCGGCTTTTCTTTATACGGACCTGTTTGGCCCAAAGTACCTATGCGGCAAGTTGTAATCTGTATGAAACCCATATCTTTCATGCTTCTACAAGACCCCCTTCAAAGTTTTCAAATCACAAATTTGGAATACTTAGAATAAGAAGCATGAAAATATGTCAAGCCGCAGGGAGTCTTCAAGTCACAAAAAATTTTTTGAACTGTAGAGAGATCATGAGTCGCAGGGAAATCTCAATCCGTAGAGGGATCTTGAGCCGTGCGCAGGGAAATATTAAGCCGCAGGGAGATCCCATCAGCCTGCCAGCTGTTACTGCTGCATTTAATTTTCCTGATTCGATTTTGGATTTGGGTTCTCTTTTCGAGATAAAGTCGACGATTACTAGGGACAAAATCCCCAAACGTCATCATTATCTTTAATGATATCGAGAATCGAAGCAGCATTCTTTTTAGAAACTCTATAAATAGGGGTTATTTTGAAGAATTTTTTTTCTCTTTTACCTTCTTCTTTTTTATCTTCGTCTTTCTGTCTTCAAAGGCCCCCAAAGCTTCCAAGTCGACTGGTGCTGCGGCCAAAGAAAATGGACTTGCTTCTCCGTCGAGAGCGGTGGGCTCTCCTTCTATTAATTCTGATGTGCACCCTCCCATCAAAGGTAAGGACAGTAGGAAGATGATGGCCATGTCGTATGTTTTATGTGCGGGCCAGTGCTATATCGCTTTCTGTACAATAAGCCTGGTCGATGCGTACCCTATCTCGGTTGGACCATATATGTTCTGTATGATAGGGCCGTATGAGCTGAGTCGTATAAGCGCTGCATAAATAACCCAGGACTGATCTGCATGAATACTGCATAGTTGTGTCACATAAGTGTCTCCTGATTGAGCCGCAGGGAGTTTTTATATCTCGAGTCGCAGGAGCACTTCGAGACCAAGCCGCATAAGTTCCTGATTACTGAGTCACATGAACTCTTTGTGACTGAGCCGCATAAGTGCCTCATGAGAGTCTTATGACTGAGCCGCATGAGCACCTTTTTTTGATTGAGCGGCCTAAGTGTCCCCCGAGCATATGATCTAACCGCATGCGTTTCATGTTCTTTAAGCCACTATGCCGCATAGGTTTTGTTTTAGGCTAGGTCGCATGGTTGAAGGGATGAGCTTCTAACTTTTACTTCTTCTCTGTCTTTTGTAGTGAACTTGCCCCTAGCTCCCTCTGGGGAACTCTTGATAGGATATGCTCAATCTGCATTGGGTGAAAATTTTGACCAGATAGTCGAACATGTGTCGACTCAGATTAACCGAAATCAACCTGAAGGCCGGCTGAGGGAGATCAGAAACCAGTCTTTCTTTTTCTTACTTAGCATGATGAACTCCGGGCAACTGAACGACATTCATCTGAAGCCTATGTTTTTATTTGGGGATGCCCTGGCTATTTCAGATCTGAGCATCATAGAGACTCTTGGGAGTTGGGACTTCTATTTTCAGGGGGAAGCAATTCACATAACCTTAATGGAGCGTCACTTTCCCTTATCCGGATTCAATATGGTACCTTTTGAGAGAAAGATGTCGAGTTCTCTAACTCTGGATCAGCAGGGGATCTTTGTGGGCCATATCCGTTTTAACAACCCCACGAGGTCAGTGGTCGCAGTAAAGGAATCAATGAGCTACTCCGTTATTGAGCTGGCTCGTGGCAGTCTCATCAACGAGCTGAAGCCCAATATGTTTTTCTCTGAAGCTGACACCTTTTTGAATTAGATTGCTCGCAAAGGGTCATACCCTGCAGGGAGATTGTCCTTACTGTACTGGCAGCATCGTTCCCTTCCATGGGTTAACCTAAGTTCTTGGATCCTGGCGAAGTATGAGGGTATCCTACGATAAATTGGCCTCTATTACGCCACTAGGGGCTCCTGCTATGGCTTGTTTATGAACCCAAAATTATTTATGGCATTACTTGAGATGTACAACTGCCAGACGGGGACCTTTTTTACTCCAGGTGGAGAGATGTGGCTTGCTCTTCACGAGATGCATGGTGTGTCCAGATTGCCCTGGGGCGATGAAGCTTATGAGGAGTATACCCCGACAAACAAAGAATTTGAAGAACTAGAATGGCAGTATCCTGGGTTCCTAGCCGTATATCAGGAATTACTATGTCACTATAGCATCTGTCAACAAATATCCAAGAAAAAGGATGATAGTTCGGAAGGGAACCTTTCTCATATCATGGCTTGGATTGGCTATATTTTTAGCCTTAGCGCATCTGGTCGAGTTGCTGTTAGGAGTCCCCAATCTCTGGAGCAGGTGGATGCTCAAGTGCAAAGTACTAAGAGGGCCCGTGCTGCTGGTGACAGATTTGGGAGCCTGAGTGACACTTTTAGCTATTATTATCATGATACTCAACCTCTGTCTGCTAAGGCTATCTTGGCCGGATACCTGATGATATGGTTGAGGGTTTGCATCATTTCGGCGGGTTTTGGTGCGTTCGAAAGGATTAGCCGTAACCTGATCCTTCCAGCAGTGAAGCTGGTTTTTGGAGGAAAGTTGGCTTTGCTTCCTGCTGTGGTATGCAGCATCCATAGGGGTCTTCGTTCCTTTACAGCGAAAGTCATCGCTCGTGGTCTTACAAAATCCTTCAACAAAATTGAGCTACCGTATCATTATTTAATGGGGGTAGTTGTTGATGCATTGCCCCTCTCTGATGCGACTTGGTCCAGAAGGCAACGCGACAAGTGATGATGCCTTCATCTACCACTATCGCGACATGCCCTGGAACTGTACCAGCTTTCCTGATTGTCGAGTCGCTCTCGCGCAGGTGGATAGATACTCTTTTTTTGTGTCAGTTCTGCCTTTTACCGAGGAGGAGATGGGACGTGTTCACCTTGATAGTGCTGTTGCGCCCGAGTCTTTATCTGAAAAATTATTTCGCTGGTTGCAGAGTATCTATCCCTCCCATCTGGTGTACCGTAACCGTAATATTGTATACCTTAAGCCATACCTACCTAGCCGGTATTCTCGGCAATTTAGGTATAGCCAATTATATTTGGATAGCCCTAACCCTTGCCTGGGTTTCGAGGGGAGAGTCTTGGATGGTATCCGAGCCTGGCACTAATATTCGGCGATCCATACCCAGGCTAGCTTCGTCTTACCTGATGCCGAGACTTCGGGGCGTATCGTACACATGGCGGCTCTTCGTCACGTATTTGTGAATGCGCCTCTCAATGACTTTGATCCCCGTACCATTTTTATTGTTGGTACAAAATTGGAGGAGCGACTGAGGGATTCTCGAAAAAGGACGAGGAAGGGAAAGAGAAAGGCTTCTGATTCTGACTCTGACAGCACGGAGGAGAAAGAAGATGACTCTGAAGATCTCCAGCCCTCTACAAGTCCTTTGGCTATACGTGTGCCTTCACCTATGTCGAATCCTCTGTGTACACAAAGCGGGCCCGAACCTCTTGTCGTTGATAGACATTGTTCTCAAAAGCGAGTTGCGGCTAGGTTTCGTAGGCTTGGTATCGAGGAAACGGGTAGTGGTACCGAGGTCAATATGGGGGTAAGTTCTTTCCCGACAAGCCACAATGTTGTCCTTGAGATGTTATCTGAAGCCTCTCCTTTACAGGCATCGGAGGAGACAAACCTTTTATCACCAGATGCCGTCCATACGGTTTCCTCTTTGGGTCCAGACCCTGGAGTTGCGAGATCCTTACAAGCTGGTGTTGATATTATTACGTCTCTGCCCGGTGCAACAGAGGCAAAAAAGACAAAAATTGATGGTTCGGGCGCCGCTGTTGACCTCACTGGAGTTGTAGAAGCGGTGGGAGGAGCTTAGACAACTCCGGCTGAGCCTCAGCCTTTGTCCTTCACCTCGGGTAAGCTATATCTCTTTCTTACCAACGAGGAGATTTTTTTTCTTCAACTTCATCTTCTTCGTGTCAAGCTGACTGTTGGTTGTGCTGGACCTATAGGACCAGCCTCTCCGCTACCGGTGGTAGATGTGGCCGCAGAGAAGGAAATAGCAGAGGATCCAGGGGCTGATCTGGTACAAGCAAGAAGCATTCCTTCTCCCCTATCGGATCGAGTTGAGAGACCTTCCACCGTATTGAGCACAGACATCTCGGCTCCTTCTACCTCTTTGGCGAATACGCGGTCGATTGGAACTGCCTCTTCTCCAGAACTTGAACCTTCTGCCCTGCCCAGCCTTCAGTTTCTTCGGGCTGCAAAAAAGAAGATTGCTGCTGTGCGGGAGTCTCGTCGTTCGGAGTTTGTTTTCCTTATAACAGGATCTTCGAGCTCAAGTGTGCCTCCTTCCCAGAAGCCTTCAGCTCCCTTAGGTGCTATCCCGTCGACGCCGTTCTCTCTGGAGAATTTGGACGAGTCGTCAAGGGACGTTGTCGAGAGCTTTTATCGCTATTTGAAACGGGGGGGTCAAGGATGCTTTGAGGAGAAGGACTTCATTTGCCGTGGCCCACCACTGCGCCCAAGGCCAGATAGCCCTGCTGAAGACGCTTCCGGGTGGAGAAAGGGTGACCGTCCTTCTGGAGCACAAGCTGGCAGAGGCTAATCGGTGCCTAATCCAGTTACAGAAACTGCAGCAAGCCGATGTGTCTGCCGTGGTGGAACAAGAGCGTGCTTTCCTTGTATCAGCCGTGGAAAAGGTAAAGGCTGTTCAAGAGACGACCAAGCCCACCTTGGAGAAGGACCTTCAGAAGCTGTCCCTTAAGTATGACAAGCTGAGCCGGGAGGGAGAGATTTGCTTGACTCGTGAGGAGACCATCACTCGTGCTATGGCCGAAACTAATGAGCAGCTCCTCGAGCTCCAGGCTAGGCTAACATCTCTGGGGTCTGAGCTCCAAGCCACTCGTCAGGAGAGTGAGAAGATCTGGAAGGAGACTGATGAAGTCACACGAGCCTCTGCTGCTTTAGAGGGAGCACTGAAGAAATTAGAAGAAAATTGGCAGGCTCATGCGCATCTGGAGGACGCCGAAAGGTTATCCTAAGAAGCTGAACGTCGAGTCAAACTGAGAATTGAGCGCTCAACTGCGCAGCTGGAGGGCATTCTTAGCAAGTTGTGTGTTGCTGATGAGTAGTGGACTTTGCTTTTCCTCCCCTCTCTTTTTTCCTTTTTTTTGTGATGGAGCAGAATACATTCACTCCACTCTGAGGAGCTTGTAATAGCATTTTGATAAAGAACATCCTCTGGGGGACTTTTTGTGGACCTATTGCCCTTTTGTGCATTTTTGAAAATATGAGCAAATAGATTTGAAAGATATTTTGTAGACCTACTACTCTTTGATACACTGATGGTGCGAGTAATAGATTAGGATAATTTTTTGTGGACTTATTACCATTTTTGTGTACGGACGATGCGAGTACTGATAACAAATGGAGAGAAGACCGACATATTTACTCAGAGGTAATGAGGATGTGGTAAATATGGGTCTGAAGTAGAGCCTCCCTACTCAGAGGTAATGAGGATGTGGTAGGAGTAGGCCAAATAGGAATACACGGAACAACTCAGAGGTGTTATCAACGTGGAAGTTCTATGTATTGGGTGATTTGTCAGTGATGGATGGGAAAACAACTCAGAGGTAGTATGGACGTGGTTGTTATTTTTTTCGTCGGTAAAAAATTGTGGACCTATTACACTTTTTGTGCACTGATGGTACGAGCAATAGATTAGAATAAGTTTTATGGACCTATTACCTTTCTGCACACTGGTGGTACGGGTAATAGATTTTGAAACAGAACCCAACAGGGGTGATATGGGCGTGATATATGGTAGTCGAAACATCAAAGCGAAAGTTCAGAGGTGTCAATATACATGACTTGTCACTCGTAGAGATGCAATGCGAGTCCCCTCGGGGGAAAGAACAGAGTGTAAGTTCAGGGGTACCTGATGTACAAAACTCGACACTCTAGGTAGTATTTTTTTTAATCGACAGCCTCTTATTGATGAGATAAGAAACTCTGTCCATGGGGATTACATCATCAGGAGAGGGACTATCCGCCTGTGCCACCAGGTATTTGGCGAGTTCTCCGTCCTTTTTGGCTACCCCCTACGATCCCAAAGGTTGGGATGCCGTCTTGGACAACGTGACCATAAAGGGTTGAGCTTGCAATATTGGCTTGCCTGAATATGTCGGATCGGCATTTAGTTGCCGGCTCATCTTGGGAAGACGGGTGACTATTGGCTCGGCAAGGGAGTTTGTGTCTTCCGATTGTCTTCGTATGGATTTTGGCAATCAGATTACCATCGGCCCTATGATGGGCTTTGGCCCTTGACTTTGGGAGTCGGATGACCATTGGATCCGACTACGGAGCTTGAACGAGAGAACCAGGCACCTCTTCATGTAAAGTTGCGACAAGGGGTGCAGCTTTGCCTGATTTACGAGTCTGGAGGTGAATTATCAAGGGTTCCTCTGGCCCTGTGATGGTCTCCAGTTTTTTAGTGATGTACTTGTTGGATTCTCATATAAACAAGCCTCTGAAGAATAATAAGACTCAATCCCTTTGAAGGGATCGATGTTGGCGAATTCGGTCCTCACGAAGTCGTGTTTATTGACATACTTGAAGCACTAGTGGAGGGTAGACGGCACGATCATATAGTCATGTATCCACTAACGCCCCAAGTGGATGTTGTAGGGTGTGTCTACCTCTATGACGTAGCAGGTAACTTTCGTCTTCAGGTCACCAATCTGACATTTCAATCAGATCTTCCCTAGGGGATAACTCCTCCCCGAGTTAAAACCGCTAATGGCAGTATTGGTCGCCGCTAGCCGGTGCATAGGGATGCCAAGAAGTTGGAGCAGGCTTTTCGGAATGATGCATATTGACGAGCCAAGGTCGATATACATCCGATCCACCTTGATGTCGCCTATTTATCCAGTGTAGTACAAGGGGCGGTCATGCAAATTGGACTTGATCAACATGTCCTGTGGAGTAAATTTGATATTGGGCATTGCATCTGTGCTATCGCTGCCCTGTGGATCTGCTGCCGGGTCTTCCCTTAGAGGCTTGACCTGGGCTAAGTAGGCGTCAGCATTTTGGAGTGCTTCGCTTAATACGACACGAAGATCCTTGGAGAGCCTTAGGAGCTCGCATAACGAAAACTTTGCTGGCGTATTAGCCAATTGTGCTAATATGTCGAAGTTATAAGGTCTCTCCAGTCTCTGAGGTGCATCATTGCGGAGTGTCCTGTCGAAGCGGGTTTTCTTTGTTTTGGACTTATCCGCCAGTGGAGGCTCATATGGCCTTAGAACATCGGAGGGAGGCAACGTTGCTGGCTGAGCATCTTCGGCTGAACTATCTCATGCAGGCTGGATTTGTGCTCCAAACCGGGTAACAACGGCTGTAGCTTCTTCAGCTTCGGCTGAAATTGTGTGGCAGGCTCTAGACTTCCTGCCCTTTTTCTTGCTGGTAACAGATGACACCTCCTGGATAACTTTAGGTACCAAGTTTGGATGCACCCACATGATTTCTCCTTGCGAGGTAGTGAGAGGTACCAGTCCAGATATCTGGTTTTGGACGGGTGAAAAATTAGTAACCTCCATCGTTGCTCGGGGGACAGGTATTACCCCGTCTGGAGTGCTTGTCAGGGAAAAGTCGTCGAACTGAATAGATACCATGATTGCCGCCACGATAACCTCTTCAAACTCTATCGACAAAGCTTTGGAGTTGATAAGACTCTAGATGTACCACTTTAACTGGAAGCAGTCCTGAGTGGAATGATGGACATAGCAGTGAAAGTGACAATACTTTGGGTCCTCCATTTCTTCTTCTCGGGGTTCGCGTCTTGGTGGAGGTAGCTAGATCCTACCCCCTTGTAAGAGCATACTGAAGATAGGTTTGATATGACTATCTTCAAATAAGTAATTAACCTTGGGCCACGGACCTTCCGCCTGTTTTTATTTGGGCTTCGGAGTCGCATTAGTGACCATAGTCTTTTTGCCCTTATTATCCCGGTTGGTGGTGGTGCCACTGTTTTTGTTACTGGAGGTGGAACCAGGATGTCTGCCCTTATCTTCTCCGTCTGGGATGTGTAATCCCAGCTGGCGAGCCTTCTTCAATTTTGTCTCTGCGTTGGTAGCACTTATGATGAAGGTCATCCAATCCCTGAACTGATCGTCACCCATCCAGAGGCTAATTGCAGGGAGCAGCTTCTTCTGGCAGATTTCAATCAAGGAGCTCTCAGGATTTTCTTGGGGCAATCTCATTGCGGTTTGACGGAACCGCTCGATATAGTTCCTTGTTAGCTCCCTCTCTCCCTGAACGACGTCCATGAGAGATGACATCGTTACATCATACCCCACTTCGTAGAATCTTTCCAGGAACATGTGCTTGAAGCCGTCAAAAGAATGGATGCAATTGTCGGAAAGGTTGCGGTACCAGTCGAACGCGATCCCCTCCAATGCTCCGATGAATAATCGCGTGAGGATGGCATCACTAGTGACAAATGGTCGGTTGTGACCTCAAAGTAAGTCATGTACCGACTAGCAGAGGTATTTCCATCATAAGAATCGATATGGAATGGCTTGTACCGTGGTGGAAAAGGCACATCTTTCCATGCGACAGGATATGGCTGGTGTATTTTGAGGTCCCGAGAAGAGTCTCGGACATTGAACATTGTTCGAAGCTCCTGGACTTCCCTCTTTGCCTCATTGGCTTCATCTGCAGCTGAAGGAATGGATGCTGCTAAGGGATCATCATCTAAAGGAGGGGCAGTCGTATTGGAGTCTACATTGACTGCGGGTCCCAGGCTTGTTTATCCGGGCATCCTTGCTGGTTGAGTTGGCAAGGCGTCTTTGATCTCGTCCACGGACTTGACCAAGGACAGGAGCATGGCTTCCAACACTTCTAGCCGTTGTCGGTCAGAAGGCACTTCATGATCATCGTCAGCCATAAAGACTATCCTCACGTGGGTAGAGGTGGAAGGGATTGTGGCAGAGGTACTCTCTGTGCCGTACCCTTGTATAGAGAAATTGTCAGAGAATGTCGAAATATCATCTTCCTCTGACTCGGAAGGGGTGCTACTCCTGTACAGGAAGCCACATCGTCATGGTGAGGGTGGTGATTTTCAGGGAAATTTAAGTCTGTTACACAGTTCTGGGGGATCTCTACCCCCTGTGTGTGCTCTTGGTACACCGGGTCGTCGTATATATTGAGAGGACTGCTACCTCCAGTTTCATCTACTCTCAAAGAGGTCGAAGATGTATCCCCGGGTGCTGGAAGCTTCTTTTTGGATCGAGTGCCTAAATAGATACCCTCTGTGGTTATCGGTGGGAACCCTCCAGATGAGGGTCTCCTTGCAATACTGGCTGAGATGGCCGGGCTGGAAGAGCCTGTCTTCTTTCCTCCCTTGCGAACTTTCTGAGCTGAATTACAGGAAACGAGAGGAAACCCCTCATCTTTCGGAATTTGCACCTATTTTTTGAGTTGTTGTCGGACAGGTGCTGGCTGCTGCAGTCGTTGGAAAACTGACTGCCGATCTTCAGGTGCTGCTAATTTGTTGCTGCAGCAGTTGATGATGACTTGGGTGCAACGACGTCCTAAAAGGGACTCATTGCATGCCGATGCTGCCGTCTTGCGTTTGTGAGTAATCACGTCACGTAAGTAGGTAGCAAGTTGCTCTACCTTTGCACCAAACTTGTGAACTCGGGTATCCCGAGCGCACGGGTGCTTAGGCATCATGTTTGCTCCCTGATCCATGGCTAGTAAAATTACTTGCTATGGATCTTTAGAGGGAGACTTTAAAGACCTACCCTGTCCGTTAGCCCTGGGGGACTGGACGCTGGTGGTTCTGTACAACTTTTCGTCAGGAGCCCGTGTAACAGTCAACGGAGCCCGCTGACAATCAGTAACTTGGACAGTTGACTGGGCTGGTTGGGCCCGCACTGCCCTAGACTTTTTTGACTTAGCACCTGAAGGTGCATAGTAGAAAGTGTCCAAATTGATACATCCCACATTCTCAATGGGCCGCATGGCGTCGGGCCCGCATGAGAGGCGGTCAAACACAGAGCTTCTGGCAGGGCCGCATGAGACATCCTATCTGAGGCCAGGATTGGCTGTCGCATGGACCATCTTCTTGCGGCTAGAGCTGGCTGTCGCATGGACCATCTTCCCACGGCTAGAGCTGGCTGCCTTATGGACCATCTTCCTGCGGCCAGAGTTGGCTGCCGCATGAGTTATTTGTCTGCAACTAGAGTTGGCTGCTGCATGGACAGACTGTCGATCTCCTTTATGCGGCTTCTTCTTTGTCCGTATGGATTTCCCTTGTGCCTCCAAAAACTCAGCATCGTAGTGTTGTTCTCTGCTAGATTTGGGGACAGTGGGGTCCTCTGCGGTCGGAAACAAAGCTGCAGGAGAGTTTTGGTCACCGTCTTGGGCTGCAGAAGGAGCTTCTTCGAGAACTTGGTCGGGGGCAACAGTTTTGCACACCGACGTCATACGAGTCCTCTTTGGGTTGGCTCGCTTCTGAGACGGGCTGGTGCTCCCTTCAGAGAGCATTTCTTCGAAGGCTTGTTGGTCGAAACGAACCACAAGCATTTGCTGCATAGAGCCGATCTTGGATGCGTCAGATTGCATCACCAGCTTCTCATCAGAAGAGAAGGACGACCCCAGTAAAGTCGCCATCGTGTTTGCCATAAAAAATCAAAGACAAGTATTTTGGAGCACTGAAATTGATTGCAAACTCGCTTGTATAAAAAAAAGCCTAGAAAAAAATCCTAGGAAACACTCTAAGTACAATTATTTAGTTTTGATTCTGGGGGTGACGGTGGAGGCTCGGGAAAGTGCTATCAACTCTGCCTTACTCCGTGAACTATCTGACGCAGTCTTTAGATCTTGAAGAAATTGCTTTCTTGAAGGTTGCCAGTCTTTTGCAGGGGTGTGGCACCCTGCTATTTATAATAGAATGTATGTTGAGTCGCATAGATGGCCTGTTGCCACGTGGCTGATTGGCACGCGAAGACCCGCTCTTTGGCTGCCATCTGTCGATTTGTTGGGATTTTGTTGCAGCAAATCTGGGTAGTTTAGGACTTGGTCAGATTGCCATGTGTCCTCTCGCAGGAATCATTTTTTTTTGCTGCGTAAATCTCTCAGCTTTCTACTATGTGGGGACGCATGAGCCTCATGCGGCTTAAGTCGTAAACTTTCTTAGTCCAGACATAGCTTAAGGATTTAAGCCACATAGATTCTGCATTTTGGCCGCATAAAGCTCATGCGGCTTGGATCACAGTTACTCTTGGCTGTATGAAGTTTGGAGACTTTGGGATCGCATATGTCTGAGCCACATAAGGTTCATGCGGCTTAGATGACACTCCTTCTGGCCGCATGAAGGCGTACGAACCCTGCTTTTGGGCGACGTCTCACGTCTTATCTTTTTGTCGAAGTGTCAGGGCTATAATTTTTGTCAGTTTTGTCAGGACTTGTCGGCTTTATCAGATGAACTGCTCCTTTTGGCCGCATATCTTCCTTCTGCAGCTGGTTGTCGACGGGCCGCATATGTCATTGAACCAGTCATGCGGCTTTCCTTTATGCGGACCTGTTTGGCCCAAATTACCTATGTGACAATTTGTAATCTGCATGAATCCCATATTTTTCATGCTTCTACAGGTGCACTTTGAACACCTCCTTCATGACTCACTTGATGTAGTGGAGACGGTCGAGGTCGCTCTCCTCTACCTTCCCTTTATTTCCGACGACTGTCCTCATTTTTTCTTGTGCCTTCTTCTTCACCGACGGGTGCCTCATGAGTTCTACTATTGTCCATTCTATGGACGCCGATGATGTGTCTAACCCAGCAACGAATATATTCTGTAACAATAAATTTCAAATTATTTGTCCAAATACATTCTGCCAGGCCATCTGCCAGAATTCGAATAGGTCGGATTGGTCGGTTGGCAGTTGGGAATTGGTTGGTTGGTTGATGGATCACTAGTCGTTACAAACACTCACACCCACAGCATCTTTGATTTTTGCCAGATGGTCGGACAAAAGTTTGGACTTGCATGAGTTCTGCCAGACTAATCGATGGGCAGAACTTTTTGCGACATCTAATTTTTTTAAAATTATTTTCTCCTCTGCCTATTCATAAGATGCTTTATAAAATTTTCTAAAAACTTTACACCTCTGTGTGAATCAAACTTTCAAATTGAAGAAGTATTGGTAGATATTGTTTTGAATTAGTGTAGGATTAGGTTCCATGGGATCTAACACGTACGTACCTTGAGCACTCCCCTGATGTGTTAGTCAGTCACATTAGCACTCCCATGATGTGTTCGTCAGTCACATTAGCTCCACTCTTCTGTATGTTGAGCAACGCATCTATAGCATCCTCCCCCCTATCCTCCTCCCTCCTCCAGGCTGGGTCCTTATGCACGTCAATCACCTCCTGGTAGAACCCGTCGAGCTCTGAGAAGTTCCTCTCGAGCCGTGCCCTCATCCCCGTCAGCCGGTCCAGCCACCCGAGCATTGAAAAGTAGTCCTCGAAGAAGAACCCCATGAACAACGCCTGCATCTCGGTGAGTATCCTCTTCACCCTGCACTCCTCTCCTACGGCGTGGTACCTCTTGCCTATGGAAGTCCTGCAGGCAGGAAACCGAATCAGAATTGGATTACGATTGAAACAAATCAACATTATTAATTATATTAATGGATGATATGAAAAGCCAATACAACTATGAATATATATAGATGGCGAACGAAATCCATATACGTATAGGAGTAAGAGAAAAAATATGCATCCATATAGGAGAAGGAATATAATCCTAAATCTAATTAATAACTAATCATAAATCTAATTAAACTTAACAACGGTGAACCAAGAATATAAACAAATATTTTAGTAAAATTTTTGTGTTGGTATACTAAGTAAAGGGTGTGTTCCAAATGTCAATACCGTGTCCGTAATCATGTAATATATTAGGACACATAAAAATAGATTCTTAGTCCATATCATTGTGTCCGAAACGTGTTTTGTCATATCCCGTACAATATATTTATGTAGGTTGCTTCCCTTGCCTGCAAGTGATGTTGTTGGCGAGCGACATGAGCTCCTCGCTCAGGTTGACCACGTCGGTTTGCGAGGCTATGGAGCCGACCATCCGGTCCACCTCCTCCTGCCGTATGGGACGGAAAGACAACACCTTCTTCGGGCTGAAGAGCTCGACGATGCACACCTTTCGCAGCTCCCTCCACTGCTCCCTATAGGGAGCGAAGGAGACGTCGTTGGAGCCGTACGAGATCCGATCTATATCCCGTACAATATATATATATATTTTTTGTGATCACTATATATATATATATATATATATATATATATATATATATATATATATATTATATAAAAAATATATATATATATTATATTTTTGTTATATATATATATATATATATATATATATATATATTTTATATATATATATATATATATATATATATATATATATATATATATATATATATATATATTTTATTATATATATTATATTTTTATTATATATATATATATATATATATATATATATATATATATATATATATATATATATATATATATATATATATATATATATATATATATATATATGGGTCCTTCTACAATACATCCAAAATCTGAACCATTGGATGTTGATCCAATGGTCTGGATTGAATAATAGAGTATCACTACAAGAAAATTGATTTTTCCCAACGTTTTATAAATGTCGAAAAAAGGTAAAAAATGTTGGCATATGCATTCCCAAATTTTTTTCAACATTTTCTACAAACGTCGTCGTTGTCCCAGTTGGAAATTTATGACATTTCAAATAAACGTTGGCATATGTATTACTGACATTTGCAGCAACGTTTAATAAACGTCGAAAATTGTGCAATAGCGAGTGAAATTTCCCAACACTTTACAAAAACATTGAAAATTTGACTACTTTCCCAATCTTTTACAAAAACGTTGGGATTTGCTTTTCCAACCTTTTTTCAACAAATTTCTAACATTTTGACAAAAAACGTCGGTATAGATAAGGCCATTTAAAAAAATATATATAATTTGAATATATTTGTCATGCATTTGTAATCAACCAGCTTCCCAGTGAGTAATTAAATCACATTCCAATTAACATTATAAGTTCAACAATATATAATTTATAAAATAATCTTTTATTGATCAAATACAACATTTTTATTATATGAGCAACAAAAGTTGTGCAAATCAGCCACATGAAATCATATTAATCTTAATCGAAACTGTTTATATATGGGAACTGCCAATGTAACTATAAGGTACATTCCATCTTAACATATGTTCATACCAGCACAAACCTTCCTCCTAAACCCCCCTCTTTTATCCTTTCCTCTTCCATGCAATCAAGTAATAACTAAAAGATATGAACATATCATTCTAAATTAGTAAAATAAATATAATTTCTACTATTACATATGTGCCCATGCCTGCTTGCAAGTAAAGAATCATAATACCTAGTATTCATCTATGGCATCCTGAGCAAATGCAATGTCCGTATCCTTCTCCCTGTAATAGGGGATCAATGCAGGTCCAAATCAATAAATTACTAGATTTTCTACTCTTAAGTTTGCGTATTTAACATATAGAAGGATTATGGTTAGTGTAATTGAGCTCCTTTCCTCTACAATACTAGACTTCAGTGATAGCTTATATATTCAAATCAATAAAATGCTAGATTTTCTACTCTTAAGTTTATGATTCATCCATCCTACTACACAATATTAACTTGGTTTGTAATAACAATGTTACATATTCAAATTTCTGTAGCAAGTTCACAGATGTTATGGCATGCAAATGGATGTATTTTGATATCCGTTATTCTCAACAAAATGCAATTAACTTGGAGCTATTCATTTCCACTCCACACTTAACCAACACACCTCCCAAGGAATTCAAATATAGAATACTGTGAAAGTAGAGGAGCCCACTCATATCTCAAAATTCTGAATTAGATGCAGTCATCCTTGCTAACTACAGCTTCTCAAAGAGAAACTATCACTAACCAAATCACAATACACCAAATTTCACGATTAAGGCAGTATGGCTTAGCATCAGAAACCACATGGACATAAGTATAATAAATTCTGAGATTTGTTTTTCCAAATGCACCCACTAGCTAAAAAAAATCCGAACCGAATAAAAAATAGCAAAGCACAGTTGTTACCTCTTGTTCAAGCTCCTCCCTTTTCTGCCTTCCTGTTACACACTTGTCCCTATATAATTGGATTCAGATTTACAACATCACAGAAGTCATGAATATTGTAATTATAATATATAAAGCCATCATGTAAATTGTAATGCATGACAAAAAAGGCAAACCTTCAAGCATTTCACTCATTGGAGGCCCTGTAACTTGCTGGTAACTTATGCTGGTGAGATGTAAGAATATAGATGAATGCTCTAGCCGAAAGATCATCAATCGAACACCAATCTGCCAATTCTACGTTGGTGTTCTAATTAAACAAACGAATGACGAAAACAAATAAATTGTTCAAAGAAATTAGGGAAAAAAGGAATAATTTAACTGGTACACCCACGGATATTCAAACATGCTGTCCGAACCATCTCAAACAATTTTTTGCCCTTAATCAAAGGCACCTTTAACCTCCTACAAATGATACAATTCTTTAACCTATATTTTCTGATATTGTAGCTCATCTATCATAGCATCACTTTTCACAGGAGTAATTCAAATGGCTTATTACCTCAACCATAGAGACCATGTTATTATTGTTCACCTGCCATAACTCAACTGTGGCAGTTCTGCAACTTACGGGTTCAGATGCAAAAATTCAAATTTAAATGCAGTACATACCACAAGCATCATTTATGTCTCCAAGTTCTCCAAGTCTGTCGTGTGGCCAGAGCCCTTCGAAGGTTTAGGATTGGATTTCGAGCCCGAGTCCGAATCGAAGTACGCAACCTTCTTCTTTGATGTAGCTTTAGACATGTTGGTAGAAAAATTTGGCAAGCGATGAACTTATTCTTATCAGAGTGTATGAAGAACAATCTTGTACCTAAATTGCAAGAATACATAAGATCAAATATTGACGCATTTAAATTCAATAACAAAGAAAATTTTACAAAATTTTCCATACCGAAAACATAATATACGAACAATCCTGTTTATGTCAACTCCATTAAGTAATATTTTATTAGTTTTAATTGTTGCACTGTAATTTTCTCTGGTCTTATCCTCTGTAAGTATGCAAAATATAATTTGCAAATGGATTTAAACAGATTGTCGAAGTGTTGAACCAATATTTTACCCCATAATAGTTCTCACAATAATGCGCTCGACATAGTCTTAGCTTGTGAAGAAGCACATGTATTTGCTTAGGAGACAAGGTTTGGTTGGATATAAAGATAAATGAGAAATGCTTTCTTGAAGTGGGATTCAAAGTGAATTAATAGTACAAACAAGCACTAACAATTAGCAGATAGTGATTAGCCCTGATCAAGTAAAATTCATACCTCTAGAGCCAGCTGCAATTGACGATCACAACAGACATCAATAGTCAAGCAGGGTCTTGAACCATAAAGCTCAACACCAAGGATGAGTTTTCCTAATGATTTTATGAGGGGACCTAAGACGAGCAAGAAGAAACATAAGTAAATACAAATACATGGTCATGCTGCTCCAATAGATATGACATATACAGGGTTGTGGGGATCCAATAGACATACCATCGTTTTCTTTGCCTCGATCTTTGCAGGCCTAGCTTCCATTGTTGTCAACATGCATGTTAACCATATTTGTTTGGCCTATAAACATTGATGGAACTGAAGAACCTGACAATTTTTATGTGCAAGTTACTAGTAGATGAAAATGGTTTAGTTATTATTAATGACTCAAAGCAAGCGCCTCAGAATCTCTTCAAGGAGATATTGCATGTCTTGGACAAATAGAAATATTATATGTTTTAGTGAATAAGCCAATCACAATCACTCACACGTGCACGCATCATGAGTATATCTAATTTTCCAGCTGTTAAACTTGGACATGTAAGCCTAATGTATGAACAAATTCCCAAGTAGATCTAACCATAATTTTGCTTATTCAGTTTCCAATAGTCTATTGATCGTCCCCCCTTATCTTGGATTATGTTCCAATTTCAATTAGAATATTCTAAATGTGATTATCCTTTATGCTCATTTTCTCTCCTTCAATAGATTTCATGTCCGTGTGAATACGTAAAAGAACCTTCAACAAGTTACGACTCAACAAATTCCAGAAACTCTTCCCTTCAGGCTTCAACTGCAACTTCTCAGTTATAAGAATCCTCAGCATTTCAAAACCCTCCACTTCCTGTCATTCCCTACAACTTCTGATAGGGTAAGATACTTGTAAGAGTAAAGCTTACCCATTAAATAATACATAAATATGATAATTAAACTGGTTATGGTTTCAGAATCATCTGCCTGCCAATAGTAAAGGTCCTACAAGTTATATAGCAAGAAAGATCAGAAATATGGCTTGTTACAACTCCCTTTTAAAATACTCATGATGAAGATCAGCTATTTTGCAATGTCATACCGAAATGTCAGTAAAAAGAGCTAAAACAGAAGATGATGTGAAGCACAATAGTGTTACAGCAGCCAAACTTGCAACCTGTGTAGAGTAGCAAATAAATACAAAATTAGAAAGGTACAGATTATGGATAAGTTGTACTCAGCAATTTAAGTGTTTGAAGCACCAAATATAGGACATGGATACAATGGTATACGACATGGCGAAATACAAAGGCTGCATTTGGGTGTACAATATATTGTGATATTGGTATTTTTGGGGGAAGATATTTCATAATCTCAGAATTTATTTGTTTGAATGGGTTTCCAAATTTTAAACTTCCTAAACACAAGAGGGTAAATCTCCGAAATAAGCATTTCTTAAGTTAATAAAATCATATGCTGAACTCAAGTGACCATTGTGGTTACCAGGAAGAGGCATAAGACCCTGGCTAGGTGGCGGGTGGCTCGAGCCACGGGGGCATATTATTCTTCCATTTATAAAAAATGGTGAGAGTTGGGGGCAGTGGCCTAAAATTCAAGCAATACAGCATGCACAAAGTCCAGTGTGTAATGTCGGGCATCTAAAAATATGTTTGAGAAGTGTCTGACATCGTGTCTGACATGGACTTAGCAACATAATAAAAGGAGTTTTGTTTAATAGAAAACAAACCACCTTGGTTACATGGCCAAATCATGCAATCGGAATTATAAACTTCATCTAGAGAAGGCAAGTTACTTTGTAAGAATAAGGCAGCAGATGCCAACATATGCATGTACAAAAATTGCAATATAAAAAAATTCACCTAACTAATATGTCGCTGAGTAAGAATACGTAAGATTTTAATTACATGTGTACAAATGCATGCATTTATATCTATAGTTGATAGAGATGTAGTTACTGCTTCTTACTAACTAAAGCTGCTAAAACCAACCAGTTTGCATTTTACTCCTGGAATTCATCTGACAAAATAATGAAAAGCAAGATATGACAATACAACGATGTTTACAAACCAGTACCTTCCACATTACTGTTAAGGCCATCTGAGATCGTACTTTGCTTATTTTTTAAAACAACACTAGTCCTTGGTATCAACAAACAAAAGCTGATATAAGTCAACGTCATAAATGATAGGCCTACATGAAAAAGGTATCATCAGTATCCGTCTATAAATCTATAATGCACCATGCCATAGTGGAAACCAATTAGAACATACAAAGAGGATCACCAATCTGCAAGTTTACATATCATGGAAGAAATGTTATCCTAAACACAGGTTATGCATTCATTGAAAGACTGTTGGAACAGGTTAGTAATTAAGAAGAACCAAGAAATGACCTACAATGAAATATATTTTCATGGTTGAAATCAGTCACATCTTTTAGGCAGAAAATAAACTTGACTGTTACATTAATGTATTTTAGACTAAGTTGCAGGATGGGGAGTTGTACAGGGCATGTAACCCATTCAGTGAGAGGGTAAAGGGTTGTAAAATTGTTTACACGGGCAAATAAGAAAATTATAGCTTGCTTGTATATATGCATTCACAGGATTGCTTGAGGTAAAATATGCTTTGTACATGCTAATATGTAGCAACAAGGTAACTGAGTTATGAAATGGTTGTAGCTGGTAACTGTTCTGACCTTTAGTCCCAGATCAGTTATATGGGGTATATAAATTTATAATCTTGGGCTATCTCCTCTTAACGGCTAGCTTTTAGGATGAGTTCTCTCAAAGTTCGTTTCAAATGGTACCAGAGCCTACACCATGTTTTTCGGTTGTAATTGTGCAATGCATGGCTGACACGGGCATGGCCGTGTTCGTCCGGGACCTGTAAGTATAGTGCAAAGCCAACCCGCATGGGCGCCGGGATTGTGAAGCTTGGTGGAATGTTGTGATCCTTTAGTCCCCCATCGATTATATAGGAAACTTGATAGGTTATATAATATTGGGTTCTCTACTCTTTAAGGCTTGTATTTAGGATGAGTTTTCCTATGGTTAACATTTTCCATGACTACCGCTTGCTATTATTGATTCCGAGGTGGATTTGGAATAGGTGAATCCAATGACCCTCATAGATATCTAGATGGGATAGCCTATTTACAATTTAATTGGGTTTGGAATAGGTGAAATTTAATCCCTTCGCCTCGCCATGCCTAACATCTTAATAGTCCCATTATAAAAGGACATAGAAGAACAAGGAATTCTGCAATAGCCTAGAACAATAAACATGGGACAATATAAGAGAACAAACTAAGTATAAATATTCAAGAACCTAGATCAAATATGCCCTTTATTCTCCTGTTGACATTCACTAAGCTTTCAGCAATGTGATAATACTAAAGGAGACCTAATTTCTCATAAAAGAAGCATATTTGTTACATAATGCATGTGATAAATTTCTAAAGCAATAACTAAAATATGTGTAATGAATTAAACTCATTTCAGTTCCACGATCAATTAAAATTTTAAGTGTAGATGGTGACAAGTGGTCTGGGTTACTTAATACACATCTAACATAACATCAAATCACAAGAGTAAGTGGATGTCTAACACTAGAGTGAAATTAATTATATAATATAGCATAACAGAGTTCTTCTCTTAGCATCATTTGGGAAGAAAAAGTAACGTAAAGCAAGACTGTATATTCATTTGTAACTTGGTCCTCATGTTACAAAAGCAAATGGGAAGTGAAGCACATGATCCAATTATATAAGCACACTTAGGGGCAATAAACTAATATATCAAGGAAGTTGACGATGCACAACAGACATCCATATTATGCAGTTCATTTGATTGCATACAAAATGTGTGTATAGACAAAAAGAATATGATTTAGACAATCTATTTCTAGTGCTCTTGACAGTCGTCAACATGTGCAAACCAGAAACAACAAAAATGATTATATGTAATTAGCCAAAGAAAAATGGAACGGTTAAGTTAATGAAAGAAAAATGTCTTAGACAAGTGTGAAACCTTAAACATGAAGTAGAAACTGAGAAGCACATTAACTGACCAAGTTAACCAGCCTACCTTAGCCACATCCAGAATAATCATCATATTAAAGGGGCATAAAACAGTTCAAAGAAATAAACATGATAGACTCAAAAACGTAGAACATACTAGAGCAGTTTGGTTGCAACTAAAGTTGCATTTACTTGCAGCAAAACCAAGTATTCTGTTTGGATTGTTGTTGTTGCGCCGATGCAGCTTTAGTAGCACATTTTGCAACAGGGGTGCAAGTAAAGCTGCAATCGATTGATTGCGACTTTACTTGAATATTATGCTGCAAGCTTAAAGCATTTAATATCATTTAAGATGTTTCGATCATCATGTAGAAACTTGCCTGGTGCATAAAGAAAAGTTAAAGACTAATAATGACATGAATATCTACCTTTTTGCAGTTGTAAATTAAATGTAAACATGCAATTGTATTACAACAATACTTCTTGCATGTACTATCGCCTTGCAATTGTATTTACACTGCAATACTACTTACATGTAACCAAACATTTCCTATGTAACATATCTAAAATCACCACTCTCCTATAAATTTAAATTTTAATTTTAAACCAAAATTTAATTTTTATTTTAAAGTTAAATTTTATTTTAATTTTAATTTTAAAATTTGCCAAGTGATCAATTAGATTTAGGGGTATGCACAAATGGGTCAAATCAACCGCATCGAACCGAACCAAACTTGTACCACAAATTAAATGGGGCTTTGGCATGGGCTCAGTTAGTGTTCGTCTAAACTCGTACGCTAAAACTAGTCGAGCTCGATCATTTTGCGTGTGTAATCGAACCGAGTTCTAATATCATTTTTGAGTACGTACTAGCATGTAACAATGATACGTGTTAATGATAATTCTAACATTTGGGTCAAACCGACTGGCACCGCATCGAACCATAATAACTAACTATTAATTCTAAAAAAGTTAAATTTTTAAAATAATAATAATGACTAATTTTTAATCAAGTATTATTTAATTTTTAATTAACTATAAATTAAATATTTTTTAAAAAATAACTAATTATTACACGATATTAATTAATTAATTATTTATTTAATAGAACAATAAAATTATTAAAAAATAACTAACTTATTCCTCCCAAATTCAACTTTCTTTCTTCCAAATCCAAATTTTGGATTTGATCATACTTTCCATATCCAAATTCATCTCCAACCAAACATAGGATTCCATGGATTTGGCTCCAAACACATAAAATCCTAAAATCTAGCTCCAAATACGATTTACCAAACAAGTCCTAAAAAGATAGCATATAAATGACGCAAAGTGACTCATTGAATATGAAAAACTTGGTGACATAACCTCCAATGTCTCAACAACCATTTCTTCTATGTACGACAACTCCAAAATACATTAGCAAAAAGGCGGATCCAAACTTTGATTGAGGTGGGCTTGAGCTCACTCCCCCCCCAAAAAAAAAAAATTCATATGAATTTTTTTCTTTGGATTTTTTTATATAGATTAAGCCACCCAAATTTATGGTAGCCTATTCCAGCTACAATAGTTTCTGGATCCGTTCCTGCATTAACGTACACAGAAATTTATACCGACATGCAACATGGTATACTAGCATACACCAAATTGGACATCATGTTTCTGTTTGTCATGTTCGAATTGTATTGTATTATGGTTATAAATTTTAATTTCAATTTCGGAGAATAATAATAATAATAATAAAAGTTCATGCAGAACAACAACGTCCGAATTATAATTTTTGGGAAATAATAACAAAAAAGATCCCAGCGAGACTTGAACTTGGGTTACTGACTCCAATGTCCTAACCACTAGACCATGGAACTAGGGGTGCAACTCGGGCGGGTTGGGTCGGGCTTGAGGTCAACCCGAGCCTAACCTGATGAATCATAAGCCTAGCCCGAGCCCAAGCCCGGCTCGACCTCGGGTTCAACATATGAAGTCCAAGACCAAACCCGGAGGAATGGATTTGGCTCGGGTTGAACACGGGTTTGGTCGGGTCCATCGGATTTATCGGGCTCTAATATACTAATTAAAATAATTTTATACAAAAGTAATATTAAACACATAATCAAATAGCAATCAAGTCTTGATCATTACAAAATACAAACTAAAATGAGATTTAGGATAAACAGTTGAAAAAGTTTGGGTGAAGAAATTTAGGATTTATACTTTTTTATTTAAGAAGTATGACAATATATATATATATATATATATATATATATATATATATATATATATATATATATATATATATATATATATATGTATTTTTTTTTTTTTTTTGCCCGACACATGAACCCGAGCCCAACCCGATTTATGATCGGGTTCAAATATTTGAACCCAAACCCGAGTATCTTCAACCCTAACCCAACCCATTATCGGGTTTACCCGATAGGGCTCGGGTTTAGCCCGCCCGAGTTGCACCCCTACATGGAACCATTTGCATTTTATTTTTACCAATTCATCTTAAGTAATAGTTACATTTAGACCTTTGTAGCCCCTTATTGATTCTTTAAAGAAACTCGTATCTATTCCAATAGATTAAAGGAGAGATACTGAACACAGCAACAAGAGGGAACATTAATTTAGTTAGAATTTTAAAGTCAGTTTTGTTTGTAAACTCAACTTTTGAAGCAAATGGCGTTTGGCACCACAACCTATATTTGCTCTCAAAATTTTATTTAGAAAAAACAAAGTTTAAACTTTTTCTCTTTTCCCAAAGCAACAGCTGCCCTTTCTCTTCCCAAAACAGTAGAGAATGCCAACATTTCTCTCTCTCTCTCTCACCTACTTCCTCTTCCTCCTCCCTTATCCAGTAGAGAAACCCTACCTCCGACCACCGACGAGGACTACGTCAAGGACCAGAAGCTCCGCCTCGTGGACGATTTCATCGACGGCTTGTTATTGCTGAGGTACAATTTTTGATGAAAAATTGAGAAAATGAAACAATTATAAAAACAACGTGTCAACGCAACACTTCAAAGAAGGTGCACAACAGAGATCCTAGGAGGATTCTTGATTATGATAACCTAAAAAGATTTCGTAACCGTAGCAAACGCCAGTAGCACTTCTAAAAAAGAAGA
This sequence comes from Iris pallida, assembly GCA_029216955.1. NCBI lineage: Eukaryota > Viridiplantae > Streptophyta > Magnoliopsida > Asparagales > Iridaceae > Iris > Iris pallida. The sequence continues at coordinate 11,291,281 of JANAVB010042820.1, read as the reverse complement.
TACTAAGCAGATTGCTATAGGCAACAACGATGACAGACGAAAGCTGAAAGATGGCCTGCTGGGGTGAATGATCACCGTTGCTCAAAGCTTAATTCGCCCCACACGAATAGCTTCCAGGAACCAACAAGTTCGTCGAAGAACTCTGGAACACTCTGCTCTTCTGACTCCTCGGATGGCAGCGGACTCCTGTGGCGCTAAGTGACGCTGGTGCAATGCTTCTCTTCTCTCTCAAAGTTTGTGGGAATTCGTAAGGAATTCTGAACTCTGTACTTGTGTTAAGAAACACTTCTGTACTCTATGTTCTATTACTTGTGTCTCTACTGTGAGAGAGAAGAGAGCCTTATATAAGCCCGTGCAGTACCTGCCCAGTTAGCAGAACGTTCGGGACGTGGGATACTACAAAAAAAGTATCTTTTTGGGACGACACTATAAGGAACACTAGTCTAAAAAGTCCTAAAAGTATAATTCTAGGGATGGCTATATTTTTAGTAACAAAAAGTTACATTTTTTGGGACAGATTGTGAAAATGGATCACTATTTGGGACTAATAAAAATTTTTGTTCCAAATAATACACATTTCCATCCCAAATCGATCGACGGGAATGTAACACATTTGGCGGCTAATTGCCAAATTTTATGGGGGGAACATAACCTCCACATGTTTCCATCTCAACCGTTCGATCGGATGGATTAATCCAGACCGTCCATCCCAAAACATACAGAACTTATTCGATGAGAACACACTTCTCAACATCAAGCAACCTAAAATCTTTCTCTCCCTCTCTCGTTTCGATCAAAAAATGGGTGATACTACTCTCTCTCTCTCCGACCTAGGTGCTCCAGTGTTGTTGCTCGTTTTCTCTCCGACCATTGTTCCGACCTGGTGCTCCAGTGTTGCTGCTCTCTTTCTCTCCGACCATTGCTCTCTCTCTGTCCGACCTTTCAAACCTAGGTGCTCCATTGCTGCTGCTTGGTATATTTTCTCCAATCTTTAGAATTTTTTACCAAATTGTTTTATTCTTTGTCCTAATTTTTGGATGCATGTTATTTTGTCCTAGATTATTTGCTTGGAATTTGAGTGGTTTACACTGTTTACACTATTTACTCAATTTTTTCTTGAAATTTGAGTGTTTTACAATATTTTTACGGCTGCATATAATTTTGTCCTAGATTATTTGCTTGAAATTTGAGGGTTTTACACTGTTTACTCAAATTTTGCTTAAAATTTGAGTGTTTCACACTATTTACACGGCTGCATGTTATTTTATCCTAGATTATTTGCTTAAAATTTGAGGGTTTTACACTGTGTAACTCCACTTCCCATTTTTAGTAGAATTTAATTTTTTTTAATAATAATACTTCACTTCTTTTATTTATAAATATATATATAGCTTTGAGTATTTTTGGAGGGAAGAAATGGGGAGCAGGAATTTTAAAATTTGAAAGTTTGTTACAACTAATTTAGTGGTCCCCACTCATTTTAAAAAGTTTCTAACTGATTTTCTTCTAGATCTGGTAAATAGTAAAAAAGGGGAGGGCTCATTTGCAAAATTTCCCTTCGGTGGAGGGGGGTTATTGTAAGTTTTTGATTTCTTAATAACTAAATTCAGTAAAGAGAAAAGTATATTTCTTCCTATATTTTTTTGAGCTTATTCTCAGAGCTCTCCTTCCCATTCCTATTCTCCCCAATCCGTTCAACCCTAACCCTAACTTCTCGTGGTGGTGACGACGACTGGAGCCATGGTGGAGGCTCCCATCGCGACGATGGTGGAGGTGGCCTGCCTACAGATCTCCAGTGACTAGGCGGACCCCTCTTATCAGGCGACGACTCCTTCCAGGCGGTGCACGGCCACCATCTTCGGCGACGGTGACCCTTCCCGAACGATGGTTTATCTCAACAAGCCTGGCGACGGCAACGACCTGTCGAGCTCCTTCTTCGGCAACGACTGTGCGTGGTTCATCGGGGCGAACGGCAGTGGGTTAATCATCTTCTCTGGCCGGTGGCCGACAACACCACGGCAGCGGAGGCTCGACGGTCAAACCATCTTCTTCGACGATCTACACCAATATTGTTCTTCTTCCTTCGTCGCAAATCTTCTCGCGTGGATCACGACGTTGCCTCTGCCAGTCGATGATCGAGGTGAGATTTGATTCCAGTTGTTTTGATTTGAAGAATCATTGCTTTGGTGTTCTTGATAATGGGTGTTAGTTTCGTTCGTTTTGATCTGGACTGTGTTTGTCAAGAATCTCTGATGATCGATTTCTTTCTAGTTAAATTTTGATCGAGATGTCGACTTGGAAGAGTAGTTGATCGATCCGGGATTATAGTGGATTGTTGAAGGTCGAAATTGCTAACCCTAACGTTCCAGGACACAGAGAGATCGTGTCTGATTCAGTAGGTACATGTCCTTACTACTGATTGAATCCTTCCCTTCAGGTATTAAACTATCATTCTTGTTATTAGTAAGGTCTGCTATTATGATTCGAGTAGATAAACCTTGGACAGGATCGGGCATGGGCAGTGGGTGTGTTCCTGTCCAGTACTTTTGGTTCGTGCCTTATGTAGTGTGAGTCAGACACTGATGTGTTCGATGATGGGGTTGTGGGCAGGAAGTCGTTGAGAATTGGGGATATAAGTAGCGGGAGCTTGTACTCTATTTTGTACTACATTCAGTAGGATTTTTGTATATTATTCTGGGGATGGAGTTTACTGGAGGCAATTACATGTGTGTTGGAGATCCTTAGGTTGTGTAGACTCTTCATTTGCATATTTTCGTAGGCACTGGTCTGTATATTTGTAGATTTTTGTTGGTTTGGATTTGTATATTTTGTATAGATTGACTTTCGATTTGTACAGGGGTGGTTTGTATATGGGTTCTGGGTATGTGTTGGTTTTGAGCAGATAAATTCTACGGGTGTGTATCCATGTTGGTCACAGGTGGTTTAAATTCGGCGCGCTTATATTTCAAATGTGTTTTTTATGCCTATAGTTGGAATAACTACTTTGAGTCAAGCTTATTTAGCCAGGCTTGCTAGTTGTTTGAGTAAACGGGTGTGTGCTAGCCTTAGGTTATAGTTTCTTTTGAACCTGAACTATTCAATATTAGCAATAAAATGACAGTTGGGCATTAGATCAGTCTGGATGTATGATGAAATGGGATTGGGTTAAATTTTAGATTTAGTTGAGTTGAAATTGATTGCCATATTGTAATGGTTCTGATTGTTGAATTTTCATTAACAAATTGGTATATGTTCATAACCAAATCTAGACTTTCTAAGTAGTATTTTTAAGAATTTTTAGATGGAAATATTTACATATAGTATACTATTCCTATGATAAGATATTAGTTACTAAATTTCCTAACTAGTGTTAGTTGCTAATAAATAAGTTCGGGACCAATAATTATTCCTATTAATAGTTGATAAACTAGGAAACATTTTCTATTCCCTACCTATGTATATAGTTGGTAATACTCCATAATCAGCAAGATTATAGATAGCTAGCCAATGGATACCTACTCTTTAGAATCTAATCATTAACCAACTTGTACCTAATAAACAGGAGGACATCCAGCTCTATTTCCTACCCTTGATCACCCGGAGCAAGGCTAGTACTTTTCTACGGTCTTGTACATTTACATATCTTGTACTATTCTTGTGACACATCATGACACGATATCCTATACCCCTGTACTCATGTATTCCTGTTCTTGTACTTACTTGTGTCGGGTGGGAAAATACGCTAGCCATGTGACCAAACCCCGGTTACTATATTCATGTAGATAGCTTAGGCCTTGCACCGTGCACGCGGGCCCTAAGCCGTACCATTCATGTGCTTACCCCCAGCCAGTCACATGAGCTTGTTGTATTTCAAACATGGTGCACTTGTCATGTCTTGTACTTCTGGTTCATAGTTACATTCTTGTACTTTACATTTTCTGTACTTTATTTCCTGTACTTTTATTTCTGTACTTTCATGTTTTTTTCTGTACTTTATAGTTCATGTACTCCTGTACTTATTTTCCATATCATGTTCTTGTTCATTACCTAGAACTATACTTTGCTCCGCTTCTGACTAGGATATGTTGCAGGTGTACTTGCCGGATATTGTTCTACCTTATGGGCCAGAGCCCGGGATCCTAGCTGAGCAGGATGGAGCCATGACTTAGCTTGAGGTTTCAGGTTTAGATTGTTTTAGCTCCTCCCCTAGATATAGTATATTGTGAGTTCATATTGTTTTTCTTCTGGTAGCCTTAGTACTTTATGATGTTATGATTAATGGATTATGGTGATCATTCTGGAAACATTTTATAGATGCTGTAATTGTACACGTTCGTGTTTATATGGTTAGATTTCCCTAGCTTGTTACAGCTTACTTTGTCGTGTCTAACGACGAAAGCTGGATGTGTCCGATTATTCGGGAGCGGGTCGTGACATGTTTATAGTGGTGGCCCATGCAGGTCTATCCTAATGGTACCTAGGTATTAGAGTACTATTGGGGGACTTGATTACACTAGGGGAACTTGATCACAGCATAGAAAAATTGGGAAATAATGGTATATCAGGTATATTGATATCTATAAACACTTGTTGTTTTTAGGTCTAGGTTATTTTAACAGTTTTCTGTTTTTCAGACGGCCTAAAAGTACGCGACACCGGAACAGTCAATCCACCTACACTTGAGAGTTTCGAGCTTCCACGACCTTCTATCACTCTACTATCTCCATGGGTAGTACGTAGTTGACGGAGACGTTTGAAGAGTCCCTCGACAACCAGAGGGAGCATGCCAACCTTTCCAAGTCGGACTTGTGGATACACTCTCCGAGCCAGAAAGGGCTTCTGATTTCCAGACTCTCAGACTTTTGGACTTCCCCGACACCGAGCTCATATCTTGAACCGAGGAGCAGATCGAGAACCTGGAGCCGCCACTGAAGATCATCCAAGTCTTTGAGGATCCGACTTTCCTGAAGATTGAAGTTTTTATACTTTACTCAAATTTTTGCTTGAAATATGAGTGTTTTACATAGTTTTCATGGCTGCATGTTATTTTGTCCTAGATTATTTACCAATTTTTTGGTCAACATTTGCTCGAAATTGATTACTTGTCCAAAATAAGAGTTATTTACCAATTTTTTGCTCGAATTTAATTACATGTCACATTGTTTATGCAGGATTATTTACCAAGTTTTTTAGGATTATTTACCAATTTTTCATAATTATTTACATGTGACACTGTTTTCATGGCTGCATGTTTTTGTCTTAGTTTTTAGCATCAGTTATTTAGGTGATTGTTTTTCTTTTAGAAAGATTTCGGTTTATGAGGTATATCAGTTTATTGAGAAAATTATTTGGTGGCAAAAATATGTTAGAACACCAAAATAGGTGCACATTGTCATTTATTTGTGACTATTTGTGAAAATTGGATTTTTTTGTGAAAAATTGGGACACATTTAGACCTGTTAATTGGACCGGCCCGGCCCATCCCAGCCCGGCCCGAAGCCCAAACACTGCTTATCATTTGTTTGTCAATGTGTGTTATGCTTGGCTTTAGCACAAGCAATTTGTGCGGTGCTTGGCTTTGGCCAAGCAATTTGTGCTTTGCTTGGCTTTGCTTTTTGCTATACTGTGCTTAGTTTGGCTTTATTTTGTGGGTAAATGCTAGCCAGTCTTCATGATGGACGGTGAACGGTGACTTTGTTGTTGAGGCTAAGCCATAGGAACAAAAGTTTGGAGGAGAAGAACGAAATGAATACCCAAATGTATCATGTGCCAATCAAATCTCGGCCCGGCCCGACCCGAAGCCCACCGTGTCGTGGTCACGTGCCGGGCTGGGCTGAGATTTTTCACCCTTGGCCCGGCCCGGCCCGGCCCGCTACAGTTCATGGGTCGAAGAGGCCCGGCCCACCCAAATTCAGTATCGGGCAGGCCCGACTGACTTGACAGCTCTATACACATTTGCATGGACAGGAACATGAGTTTGAACCTGGCTATGTTCTTTGTAGATTTTAATTTGTCAAATTATTGTGATTATGCGTTCATGTAGGAATTACTGTAATTATTTATGAAAAATTAGATTTTCTTGTGAAAAATTGGGACACATTTGCATGGATATGAACATGTGTTTGAACCTGGCTATGTTCTTTGTAGATTTTAATTTGTCAAATTATTGTGATTATGCGTTCATATAGGAATTACTGTGATTATTCGTGAAAAATTAGATTTTTTGTGAAAAATTGGGACACATTTGCATGGACAGGAACATGAGTTTGAACCTGGCTATGTTCTTTGCAGATTTTAATTTGTCAAATTATTATGCGTTCATGTAGGAAATACTGTGATTATTTGTGAAAAAATAGATTTTTTTTGAAAAATTGGGACACATTTGCATGGATAGGAATATGAGTTTGAACCTGGCTATGTTTATGTAGTTCATGTAGGAATTACTGTGACTATTTGTGAAAAATTGGGTTATTTTTGTGAAAAAGTTGGACACATTTGCATGGACAGGAACATGACACAATATTGTGATTATGCGTTCATGTAGGAATTACTCCCATTCTGGATATGTGTTAAACAATTATAAATGGAGATTTTTGGGATTTTAAACATAATTACTCCCATTCTGGATTGATGTTAAACATATTATAAATGGAGATAAGTTTGAACCTGGCTATGTTCTTTATAGGTTTTAATTTGTCAAATTATTGTGATTATGATTTCATGTAGGAATTACTGTGATTATTTGTGAAGAATGGTTTTTTTTTTTGTGAAAAATTGGAACACATTTGCATGGACATGAAAATGAGTTTGAACCTGGCTATGTTGTTTGTAGATTTTAATTTGTCAAATTATTGTGTTATGCGTTCATGTAGGAATTACTGTGATTATTTGTGAAAAATTGGGTTTTTTTGGTGAAAAATTGGGACACATTTGCATGGATAGGAACATGAGTTTGAACCTGGCTATGTTCTTTGTAGATTTTAATTTGTCAAATTATTGTGATTATGCGTTCATGTAGAAATTACTGTGATTATTTGTGAAAATTTTAGTTTTTTGTGAAAAATTGGGACACATTTGCATGGATAGGAACATGACACTATTGTGATTATGCGTTCATGTAGGAATTACTCCCATTCTGGATTGATGTTAAACATATTATAAATGGAGATGAATTTGAACCTGGCTATGTTCTTTGTAGATTTTAATTTGTTGAAAATCGACATTTGTGAATCATGCTTGAGCTTTTCAGTTGAAATTGATTATTTGTGCCATGTGTTAGTTCCATGTCAGTAAGTCATAATCAACCTTGGTATATTATTTTCCTTTTTCTAGCTAGTAATTGTCATAATCAATTGGTTATCTATATGCTTATTATTTCTTCTTCTTGGGCACATTAGTACATGGCTACCAGTAAGTGTTTGCTCTATTATTAAATTTGTCTTTGCTTGATATATTGCGTAAGAATTTTAACTCTAATTTGTTAGAAAGTATATTTTTTTGGAAACTAAAATGGATAAGACTTATATAGTTGCTGCCTCAAGCTATAGTTGCTATCTCAAGTTATATAATTTTAACTCTAATTTGCCTCTATATTTTAATTATTAGAAAGTTATATAGCTGCTGCCTCAAGCTTTTTGCCTCCATTTGCCTCAAATAGAAATTTCAAATTGAATTCTTGAAACAATAAAGATACAACTATTGTTCTGAATATATTTTTTGGATGGTGCTAGGTGATAATTGTTTTTTGGAAATCGATATGGATAAGCATTGGATTGGATCACATGATTGGAATTCAAAGGCATAAAAGGATGGGGTCGAAGCATTTCTTAAATTTGCATATAGAACTAAGAATGCTGATACGGTCCATATCTATTGCCCATGTAGTAGATGTGTAAATCGTGTTTATCACAATCGACAGACTGTGGAGGTTCATATAGAGGTGTATGGATTTGAAAGGAGTTATATGGATTGGATATATCATGGAGAGTTTTTGGGTGGTTTGGGTAATAACACCGATAATATAGGAGATGATATGTCAGTTGATGAAAGTGATGTTGGATTAAATGAATGTGCTAATATGACAGCAATGGTACGAGAGGGAATGGGATTCTCATGCATGATAGAAAATATGGGTTACGAGGGAGAGCCCATGGCAGAAGAAAACTTGTGGTCCGATGAATGCATGCAGAGATACTTCAAACTTCTAAATGAAGCAAAAAGCAATTTGTACGAGAATTGTCCTAAGGGTGCCACTGAGCTATCATTTGTTGTCCAACTTTTACACCTGAAGCAACTTAATGGATGGACAAATCGTTCTTTCACAATGCTGTTGGGCTTCTTAAAAAAAGGTGTTTCCGTGTGCCAAGATTCCTAAATCACTATCAATCCAGTAAGCTAACTACTGACTTGGGGTTTACTTACAAAACATGGGATGCATGTCCTAATAGTTGTATGTTGTTTCGAAATGAAACTGAGAATCTCGACAAATGTGAGATTTGTGGGGCTTCTAGATATAAAATTGATGATGCCAACGGGGGTAATCTTCCTCCGGTTGACCAGGGTACTGAAGTTTTTTTTAAAAAAAAGGTTCGATATTTTCCTTTAATACCAAGACTGCAACGAATGTTTTGGTCATCCCATACAGCTTCGCTTATGAAATGGCATGCTGAGAAACGAGTAGAGGGTGGTGTAATGAGGCATCCGGCAGATCCTCGTGCTTGCACTATAACAAAAATATCTTTTAATGACGGCTAAAAAGTGTCATTAATTGCAAACCATGACGCTTTTTTTCTCAGTCCAAGCATTATGAAATCGGGTGTTATAAATGTTTTTAAAAGCGTTATAGATAATTCATCCAAAACCGTCATTAATAGGTTGAATTTCTGCTACGTTTTATTTTCAAAGCGTTATGGATAGTTATGAAAAACCGCTGTATATGGTCGTTGTATCACATTTATAACGCTCTATACTGCATGACATTCCAAACGCTGCTCAATTCAATTCGAAAACAACCACTTTGAACCATATTCACAACAAAGCATTGAAATGTAATATAAAGTACCATTCTCCATTTTATTGTCTCAAAATAGAGTATTTTAGCTACCATTCTACATTTCTCCATTTCATTATATACATCTTCTCAAAATATATAGAGTATCCAATATAGAGTACACTTTAGCTACATCAAAACTATCGACATTAAAAATCTCATAGATACTGTAGCGAAGAAGCACACTTATAACGCTTCAACTTGGTCACATGAAGACTGTCCATAGCACATGTACGTATAGCAAAACCCTGAAAAAGAAAGCAAAACCCTCACTTTTAGAGTCTGTGATTTATATCAAAAAACTGAGAGTATCAGAGTACTCTAATAAAAACCGAAACCGACAAATAAAGTAAAACATCTAGGCATGGCATAGTAGACGTAGTACCAAGTTAAACCCATCAAGCATAATAGATACCAAGTTAAACCCATCATGCATAATAGATACCCAACCAACAATTTTAATCCAAATAGCAAAACATCTCCTACAGCAAAGAAATCTTTCCCAACCCAACATGTATAATAGGGAAAACCTTAACCAACATCCCACAACAAGTATAGGAAGGAGAACCCAAGCAACAATTTATACAAGAAACCCAAACCAACAATACATGCATCACAAATAATTCCAACAGCAGCTAGGTAACCCGAAACCGAAAATGATCCAACATCAAGTAAAGAACCGAACATGATCTAAAGATCATTCCCGCTTCACAAACAAAGACAATCGTAGGATCGTCAAGCCAAAATCGAACCCAACACGTATCAGTCGATCGAAACCCTTTTTATCTAGGGATCGAGATCCAACAACATCATCGACAAACAAAATAAACCCAAAAACTGAAATCAATCAAGAGTTTAGAATTTATACCCCAGAATTTGGTGTCGGAATCCGAAAGGAGCCTTCGGACTCGGCTCGCAGGCACGCACAGCGCCTCGCTGGGTCGCGGCTGCAACTGTGGAGAGGCTACATCATCGACACGAAGGTATCCGTACATCCGTGTCCAGTATCGACTCGTACAAACACGAGCGTATCTGTACCCAGAATGAAAAACCCAACAGTACCAACATACAAACTACGACCAACGACAAGAAACGAAATGAGATATATAAGATGTCTCAGATAAGGATCAATCATCATCTGCTGTACTAGCGTGCCATAACACGTATAGGACACGTCCCGACACGGAGCTAGTATATCCGATATGATCTGCAACGCTTTGGTTCATTTGGTCGAACGACCATCACCAAGAGTATCAGAGTACTCTAACAAAAACCAAAATCGACAAATAAAGTAAAACAACCAGGCATGGCATAGTGGACGTAGTCCCAAAATCAACGACGCATGCATGCTAATGGAGATGTCAATCCCGAAATAGAAATACTCCCAACTAATATATACCCGTATGTGATTTATATCGAAAAGCTCCCAACAAAAACACCCACAGTACCAAGTTAAACCCATCATGCATAATAGATACCCAACCAACAATTTTAATCCAAATAGCAAAACATCTCCTACAGCAAAGAAATCTTTCCCAACTCAACATGTATAATAAGGAAAACCTAAACCAACATCCCACAACAAGTATAGGAAGGAGAACCCAAGCAATAATCTATACAAGAAACCCAAACCAATAATACATGCATCATAAATAATTCTAACAGCAGCTAGGTAACCCGAAATCGAAAATGATCCAACAGCAAGTAAAGAACCGAACATGATCTAAAGATCATTCGCGCTTCACAAACAAAGACAATCGTAGGATCGTCAAGCCAAAATCGAATCCAACACGTATCAGTCGATCGAAACCCTTTTTATGTAGGGATCGAGATCCAACAACATCATCGACAAACAAAATAAACCCAGAAACTGAAATCAATCAAGAGTTTAAAATTTATACCCCAGAATTTAGTGTCAGAATCCGAAGGGAGGCTTCGGACTCGGCTCGCAGGCACGCACAGCACCTCGCCGGGTCGCGACTGCAACTGTGGAGAGGCTACATTATCGATACGAAGGTATCGACACATCTGTGTCCAGTATTGACTCGTACAAACACGAGCGTATCTGCACCCAGAATGAACAACCCAACAGTACCAACATACAAACTATGACCAACGACAAGAAACGAAATGAGATATATAAGATGTCTCAGATAAGGATCAATCATCATCTGCTGTACTAGCGTGCCATAACACGTATAGGACACGTCCCGACATGGAGCCAGTGTATCCGATACGATCTGCAGCGCTTTGGTTCATTTGGTCGAACGACCATCACCAAGAGTATCAGAGTACTCTAATAAAAACCAAAACCGACAAATAAAGTAAAACATTAAGGCATGGCATAGTGGACGTAGTCCCAAAATCAACGATGCATGCATGCTAATGGAGATGTCAATCTCGAAATAGAAATACTCCCAACTAATATATACCCGCATGTGATTTATATCGAAAAGCTCCCAACAAAAACACCTACAGTACCAAGTTAAACCCATTATGCATAATAGATACCCAACCAACAATTTTAATCCAAATAGCAAAACATCTCCTACAGCAAAGAAATCTTTCCCAACCCAACATATATAATAAGGAAAACCTAAACCAACATCCCACAACAAGTATAGGAAGGAGAACCCAAGCAACAATTTATACAAGAAACCCAAACCAACAATACATGCATCACAAATAATTCCAACAACAGCTAGGTAACCCGAAACCGAAAATGATCCAACAACAAGTAAAGAACCGAACATGATCTAAAGATCATTTGCGCTTCACAAATAAAGACAATCGTAGGATCATCAAGCCAAAATCGAACCCAACACGTATCTGTCGATCGAAACCCTTTTTATGTAGCGTTCGAGAGCCAACAACATCATCGACAAACAAAATAAACCCAAAAACTGAAATCAATCAAGAGTTTAGAATTTATACCCTAGAATTTAGTGTCAGAATCCGAAGGGAGGCTTCGGACTCGGCTCGCAGGCACGTACAGCACCTCACCAGGTCGCGGCTGTGACTGTGGAGAGGCTTCGGACTTGGCTCCCCAAATGCAATTACACTCCCTTGAACAAGAACGAACAAAAAAAATCAAAGAATACAAGCATTTGGTACTTACAATTATTTCATCGAACATGAAGCGCACATAGAACAATTACCAACAAAATATTTTTTTAGGAAAAAAAATCCAAATCAAAATCACTCACTTAATCAAGAGAAGTCAACGATGATGCAGCCCTTTTCGGATCATCGCCGACGAGGACGGAGACGTCAGGAAACCCTAAAAGAACCCTAATTTTGGAGAGATGGATGCATGTATGGTTATCAAAAATTAGGAGATTTTACTAAAATCATGTCGAGGCAGAATTTTGGGCATAAAATAAGCAACGATCGCGATTTTAGGACAAACCGGTGGTGAAGGCTACGCCGGTGACAACCTTCCCTCTGCAGTGGAGTCTGTAACCGAGGAAGGCGAGGAACGGGCTGTGGGAAGTTGGGGAGCGGGGAGCGGGTTGAGGGGAGTTGGGGAGCGGGGAGTGGGCTGAGGGGAGTTAGGGAGCGAGAGGAGAAGCAGAAGGAGAAAGAGAGAGGGTTTAGAATTTTTTTTAGGTGCGGAAGAATTACGGGCGAGTCGAGGTTTCGACTTAAATTTTTGTACTTTTTTTATAACGCTCGTATCACTGGAACACTATCAATAACATTTTTAATGTAAACCGTCATAGATTCTAGTCTTGCTGAACTTTGATGACGTTTCTACATCAGCCGTCATGAAAACTACTTATCAAGCGTCATTAATAGGTCTTTTTGTTGTAGTGTTGGAAGGCGTTTGATGATAATAATACATCCTTTGCCAGAGACAGTCATAATATTAGACTTGGGTTAATTACCGATGGATTTAATCCGTTTGGTAATAAAAGTGTTGCTCACAGTACCTGGCCTGTTGTAGTCGTCCCTTACAACTTATCCCCATGGTTGTGCATGAAGCAACCTAACTTAATTTTGTCTATTCTTATTGATGAACCAAAAGGTCCAGGTGATAAGATTGACGTTTACCTGCAACCGTTAGTAGAGGAGTTGAAAGAACTTTGGGAGGTTGGTGTTTCTACTTATGATGCATCAACCAAACACTTATTTCAACTAAATGCAGCACAGTTGTAGAAAATTAGCGACTTTCCTGCATATACTATGTTGTCAAGATGGAGCACAAAAGGTGAATTTGCTTGCCATTGTTGTAATAGGGATCATCAAGCTACCCGATTGACAAATGGTGGCAAGTATTGTTACTGGGGTCATCGTAGATTCTTACCGGGGCGCCATAAGTTTCAAAGGAAGATGGTAACTTTTAATGGCAAGTTAGAAATGAGGCCACCACCTTTGACATTATCTGGAATAGAAGTGTTAAAGCAGTTGAATTGTAATGCCTGTTGTTCATATTACGTATTTTAGAATACGTGTACGTATTTTATCTTGTATTGCATGTCTCCTTGCTTGGTTTATTGGGTATTTCCATTTGCTTGGCCATGGTTCATCTTGGTTCGGTTCGACTTGTGTTGGTTAGGCTTGGTTCGGTTTTGGTTGAGTACCAACCCACCTAACTACCATCAACATCCCCATTTATTAGCCCCCTCTCCTTTCTCTCTCCTTATTACTTTTCTTCTTCTCCTCCATTAACTTCTTCACCAACCTGTAAGAGAGAGAGAGAGAGCTTAGGCAAGTGCATCTTGCTTCATGGAGGAACCCAAATTTTATTGTTCCATTCTCTTCTTCACAGCATTCTAAAGCACTTTAGTACCTTGCATTTCTAATTTCTATGGCTCATTACTTGTAGATCTAAGTTTATATCATTTTTGGATTTCTTGGGTTTTGATCTATTTAATCTTGTTATTTTCAAGTTTTGATGGTTCCATGTTGTAGAGAATTTTATTCTGCCCCAATTTGACCTATGGAAGTTCGAATTTGGACTATGGATGATGGAATTATGGAGCTTGGAAGCATGGCTTCATGGTGTTCTTCTTCTCAGAAATTTGGAGAAGAAGAACAGTTCCAGCCGTATATAGTTTCCTGCTGCATGAACTTAGCCGCATAGCCTTATGTGGTAAGTTCCATTTCTAGCCGCATGCACCAACTCCAGCCGCATAAGCTTTTCCTCAATTGAGCCGCATGGACTTGATTCGAGCCGCATATGCCTGAACTTCTCGGAACCGCATACGCCTGAAATTCCCTTGGCCGCATAATCCCCCAGTCACTCCCAGCCGCATGTCCTCTGCCTCCGTCAGTCGTATATGCACCCATCGCCCTGCAGCCGTATAGGACTCATCCCAGCCGCATGGGACCGAGCAGCATGGCACTACTTGGACCCGGCCGTATGACCCGGATCGAATTGAGCCGCATGTGACCCATCTCCTTCTGGCCGCATGGGACTCCGTCCGACCCTGTCGTAAGAGTGCTCTCCGCCAGCCGTATATGCCCCCTCCCTGCGAGCCGCATAGATTTCTTTCCTCCAGCCGTATGGGCTGCTCTCTCCCCAGCCGGATAGGCTTATCCGCTCTGAGCCGCATGAGCTCGAATTCTGGGCCACATGGAACCGCACCCATTCAGCCGTATGGGTTCATTCCTCTGAGCCGTATGGCTCCTCCCCGAGCCTTGCCCTTGTTATTTGATTATTATTATTTTTATTATTTTGTTAACTCATGCCTTGTGACTCTCACTGTAAGTTGGGTCTCTTGATAGAATGCTTATACTGTGTTATCCTGCACTTGTACCATGACATGATAGTGGCCCGCCGTGGCGTACTCCTGACAAGTAACCTGACATGATTTATCCTGATAAGCTGTTGCGACGGCTCCATGACATGACATGACCAGTATAAATAACCTGGACACCGTGGGCGATTGTGCTTGTACAAATGAACCAGTCTTGTCTTGCATCATATTTAGGATGTGACTCCTGAGTACCACGGTCAGGAGTACCTACTGAAATGGACTAAGACTAATAACTAGAATAACACAGTAGTCATGAATAGATTTTCCAGCTACAGGCAATCCCGTTACCTGGGCGCGCCTGGGATCTTTAGCCTGCCGTCGAGTAGGGCACATTTCTAGCACACTGTCATGTGTTGCACCCTTCAAGCTACTTAAGGGTACATGCGTTTCCTGGACGATGTACCCACCTGAATTCAACCCCTAATTTTCGACCTGGGTAACCTGGATGGTCTGCAGGGCTTGTGGCTGTGGAATAATCTCACTGCATCTTGTTAGTAACTAGGCTTGTGATAACCCTAGTTAGTTAAAGTATCAAGCCGTACTCATTGCTTAGCCGTGATTGATGGAACAACCAGTCTAGTCTTGTCTTGATCATGTACAAGATTGTTACATGTCCTGATTTCTTATATTAACTGCCGATAAATAGTGGCAAGCCAAGTTCCGTTCAGATGAAGGGTTACAACCCTGGTCCTTGTTTGGTTTACGGATTGTAACCTGGTTATCTGAATAGTTCCATGGTTATCTCGTCGTATATCATCCTGTATGTTTTCCCTTATTTCCAGTCCTTACCATTTATTTATACCTTGTGCTAATTGCCAGTTTTAGTTCCTAAGTGAAGCTTCCTTGTGGCACTTGCTCTTTCTGGGATCTGACCCAGCTGGTTTTGTATGGCCAAATTTCGGAGCAGCTCCAGAGGATCTACCAACTTTCTAGTCCGATGGTGACCACCAGGCGTAACCAGGGCAACGAGTGGGTTTATTTTGATCTTCCACTTTATTGTAAAAAAAAATATTCTTTTGAGGCGTTTAGCCGACGAGCACCTGTTTAGCTCGTTTGCATTTACTTACTGTCTGCCTAAGGGCTGTAACATGATTGACAGATCCTAGGGTTGATCATGTATGACTAAACTCTTGCTAGTCCTCACATTTTGTAATGACTAGCTTCATGATCAGCTGGATATATAATATTTGGGACGCCTTACTATTGTATATTTGGTGATCTTACATCTTGTAACATTTACTTACTTGCTTGTGATTGAGACACTAGGCTTGTTCATGACCATAAGAGACTGTTGGCTTGTAGTTAAACCCTCATATATCTAGACAGCCGTGACCGTATAGCGAGGTGGGTTGCACTTCAATATACGTAGCTGGCTATGTCTGCCCCCGCTCTCCAGTATTCTGTTTCTGGGGCGTGACATGAATGATCTCAATGTTTTCACTGAATATAGGAAGGAGGACGTCTTTACAAAAAAGAGGAGGGAAGAACAAAAAAATGAGATAGCAAAAACACATAGTCTCCCAAAAACCAGATTAGGTTGGAAGAAGAAGAGCATCTTTTTTGAACTACAATATTGGGAACACAATTTGATTCGCCACAATCTAGATGTTATGCATATTGAAAAAAATGTATGCGATAATATCATTTTTACTTTGCTAGGTACTAAAGGAAAAACAAAAGATAATTTGAAGGCTCGAAAAAATCTTAGAGATATGAAAATTCGATCAGAGCTACATCCTCAACCACGGGGAAGAACTCTAGAGTACTTGCCTCCAGCTGAGTTCACAATGAGCAACAAAGAAAAGGACATTTTCTTAAAAGTGTTGTGAGATGTAAAAGTCCCTGATGGTTATTCATCTAATATATCTCGGTGCGTGCATACAGAAGAGCGGAGTATGTGGGGTCTTAAGAGTCATGACAATCACATTTTAATGTAACAGTTACTTCCTATAGCTATTTGAAGGGTCTTACCAAAGCATGTTGTTAAATCCTTAATTGAATTAAGCAACTGCTTTGTGGTGTTGTGTTCAAGTGTAAATAGTATTTCAAACTTGGAAAAGTTTGAAGATCGTATGACACTTACGCTTTGTAGTCTTGAGAAGATTTTTCCACCCGGGCTTTTCGATATAATGGAACACTTGCCTATGCATTTAGTGGATGAGTTACAAATTGCTGGAGCAGTATTGTATCATTGGATGTATCCCATGGAAAGATATTTGCACACCTTAAAACTTCATGTGCAGAATCGTGCTCATCCAGAGGCTTCTGTTGCTAAATCAGTATTGTTAGAAGAATGTATAACTTTCTGCTCAAGGTATTTGGACAATAGTACGAAAACCAAAATGAAGCGGCCAAGAAGAAATCATGATGGAGGAAAGAAATCTGGTCGCGTTATAGGTAAAGTAGTGCACTTTAGACTTGATCCAATTATGCGAATACAAGCTCATCGATATGTGCTTGCCAACATGGAGGCAGTAGCACCATTCATTGAGTAAGTTTGTCTTGACTAATACCTTGATTTATATCCTCTCATTTAGTTATGTAATTGAAATAAATTTCTACATCTTTATATAGGAAACACCTTCCTGAACTTGGGGCAAAATATCCACAAACTTCACAACGACACCTTATTAGTCGCCTTTATAATGAACACTTTGTCACTTGGTTTAAGGAGCATGTAAGTAGATATATCTTTTAATGAACATTTATTGTTTTTGACAACTTGCAGTAAAATATCATTATTAAACTTATTTAATGTTTTTGATTATAGGTGAAGGATTTACCAGATGTACAAATATCAGAGGAGATCAGAAGCTTAGCTTCAGGCCCTCTTAAGGATGCTTTGAAATTCAATTCTTACATTGTTAATGGTTTTAGATTTTGAACAAAAAAAATTGATGTTCGTAGAAAAACTCAGAATAGTGGAGTCCTCCTAAAAGCAGAACAAATGAGTTATTCTAGTCGAAAAGATAGAAATCCTCTTACAGGGGATGTTATATTCTACGGACAACTGATAGACATTATTGAGATAAAATATTTGAACGACATAAAGTATGTGTTATTTAAGTGCAACTGGTTTAATCCACGAGTGGGCCAGAAAGTGGATGAGTTTAATTTTACTCTGGTGAACTTCAATCATTTGTTATACACAGAGAATAGGGTGGTTGATGAACCTTATATCTTAGCATCCCAGGCAGAACAAGTTTGGTATATTCAAGACCCTCTAGAGTCAAATAGGCATGTTGTTGTTCAGATGTCGCCGCGAGACACATTTGACAAGTACTCAACAATATTAGAAGATTTAGAAGCTAATAGAGTGGAACCTTATAGCATGCAACTTCTGGATGAAGCTCATAATTGATCTTGGGTTAGGCAAGGAGTAGAGGGCTTGGTGGTTGACATAAATATTTGTGATGGTGATGATGACCATGATGAGAGTGGTCATGAGTAGCAAGTTTGTAGCTTGTTTTGCAACTATTTGTGATGGATATCAAACTATAAACTTGTATCTCTTAGCTACTTTATATCCTTTCAAGATGTTGGTTGTTTTATCTACTGTGATTGAACGTTGATGAATTTTGCTTATTTCAGTGAATGTTGATTAATTTTGCTTATTTTCTTTACTTCATTCATTCTCAATTTCTATTAGAAAAAATGTTTACAGGAAAGTGATTGTAGAAGCTATACTATACTTCATTCATCTTGCCATATACTTGCTTCTACATGTTCTATGATAAACATGTTATGTGATAAACATATATTATTTAGTGGCTCTAGTATTTAGTAGCTTTTGGGTGTGCTAGCCATCCTATTGTGGTCATTGTGCTGTTAATAATAAATGTCATTAATGTTGTAATGTCCGCATGATGATAGTACAGAAATGTACGCAAGTCGTTTGCTTATCAGGTATTTTGACATATAAACTCCTCAATATACTGGAAGTCTAGAATAAAAATGTTCTGTGACATTATCTTGTAATATAATTTTAATCATATATGTGTTTGTATCCAATTAGATTGTGTTTTAATTATTACTTTTTTGTCCATTTTGTCCCTCTCTAGAAATTACTGTGATAAATATGTCCTGTGATAAACATATATTATTTAGTGATCTACTATTTAGTGGCTTCTATATGTTCTATGATAAACATATCTGTGATAAAGCATCCAAATTGTAAAGTACCATCAAATTATTTAGTGGCTCTACTATTCTGGCTTCTGTATCCCTTTAATTCATCATGCTACTTATACGAGAGTGCAATTTGTATTTGTGTTGATAGTGTAGGTTTGTAATGACCATTCACGGGATAACCCTGCATATTGCATTTTTCAACTTCTATTAGGAAAAATGTCCCCACAAAAGAAGAAGTTTATCAAGCCTGGGTTCATGTTGGGATATGAGAGGCAAATATTGGAAAATATTACTAGAAATAAAATGAAAATGGATGCTTTGAAATTGCAACAAGCTTCAAAGCTTGTAATGAATTCCAAGATGGTTACTCGAACAAGTTCGAGTAAGATGGGAAAAGAAGCGCAAGTGAAAGAGATGATGAGTATATCCCCGTCGGTGATGACTTGCTTAGCGAGGAAGATAGCAACCATAATGAAGAATCTTCCGACCCTAAAATGAAGAAGGTAATAAATTTGATATCAAGTCTTGTGTCTTCTATCTTCATTCATTGGAATATCTCACTGTTTTGCTTACGTTGCAGGTTGCAAACAATGATGACACTTCTGTCCCTAAAATAAAAAAGGTTAAAAATTTGATCTAAGTGAATTTTTTACTGTTCCAGTGTATAGCTTACTACTATGGTTGCAAATGATGAGGAAAGCAACATCTGGGGTCCTCGAGTCTTGATCCTCTATTGGTGCTGGTCTTAACCCTCTACCAATGCTTTCGTTGCCAATGTCTAGTGAGCTCTGATACGCTCTAATACACCAGTGTGCACTTAAATTTCTTTTGATACGCCACTGTACAATTGATACTTCTTCTGATACTCGGGTATCCTGCTATGGTGGTTTGGTTCTTCATTGGTAGAGCTGGTTGAGCTGCATCATGGATGCGATTGAGCTCTTGTCGACCCATGTTGACCTTCGATCTGATGTCTAGCTTCAACTTGATCGTAGAGGAAGAGTATTTTACTATGGTTTGAGCTTCTTTTTATAGATTTTTATTATGGTTTGAACTTCCTTCTATGTCTTATTAGTGTCTTGGACTATTTTGACAATTCTGGATATTTGATCCTCAAATTTTGTCGAGGATGAGCATTTTTCCTTTTCTTTATATACATATTGAATCTAATTTCTTAGATCTAATACAATACATGTAGCAAATGATGAGGAAAGCAACATCCGGGGTCCTCGAGTCTTGATCCTCCATTGATGCTGGTCTTTACCCTCTGCCAATGCTTGCGTTGCCAATGTCTAGTGAGCTCTAATACGTTCTAATACACCAGTGTTCACTTAAATTTCTTCTGATACACCA
The DNA here is from genome assembly GCA_029216955.1 of Iris pallida. Classification (NCBI taxonomy): domain Eukaryota; kingdom Viridiplantae; phylum Streptophyta; class Magnoliopsida; order Asparagales; family Iridaceae; genus Iris; species Iris pallida. The sequence goes on along the minus strand of JANAVB010042820.1, from coordinate 11,270,986 downwards.
CTGTGCAGTTGATACTTCTTCTGATACTCGGGGATCTTGCTATGGAGGTTTGGTTCTTCATTGGTAGAGCTAGTTGAGTCGCATCATGGATGTTATTGAGCTCTTACAGACCCACGGTGAGCTTCGATCTGATGCCTAGCTTCAACTGGGATCAAATGATAGAGGAAGAGTATTTTACTATGGTTTGAGCTTCCTTGCATAGATTTTTACTATGGTTTGAACTAACATCTATGTCTTATTAGTGTGTTTTTTGCATGGCTTACTACTATGGTTTGAACTTCCTTATGGCACTGTGTTGGATTATCTTGATAGCACCTACCTATATACTGCTATATTTATTATGCATTTTTAGGTTGCATATAACAGTCCTACGCGTAGGTCATCTCGTATTACAAAGAACATGGAAGATGTCATAGCAATGGGTGAGAGGACATTAGATCCACGATTAGAACCCTCTTTTATGGAGGATGTCTTGCGCATTCCTATATCAAGACATCAAATTTTTGAGGAGAGCGATGATGAGCCTTTAGATAATGAGCCAGTAGAGAATTCTGAGAAAATACTGAAGGGTAAGTTTTGTATTGAAATTTAAAATGTAAATTGTGATCTATTAATGGTTATGGTTTTTAAGTAGTCTATTTATGAGTCTTTCCCTTTTGTTCCTGATAAGGTACGATGGAGAGTGGACCTTCCACTAGGAAACATAGAGGAGATGCTAAGCCATAGAAAAAAAAGGGATAATGGAGTAAAAAAAAATCGTAGAGTGGGATGAAGATTGCCAACCGGTTGGAGAATATGGGCACCATTTGATGTTTCATCTTGGTAACCTTTCCCGAAATGGCGAATTGTTTCCGTTAACAACGTTATCTTGGCGTAAGGCTGATAAGGATAAACTAGAAATGGTCTAGGCGTCAGTTAAGGTAACTCTCCCCGTCTCTTTATCAGTACTTTCATGGATTACTATCTTTATTTTCACTATTATCTTACTTGATAGTGAACCCCCTATTGTCTGTCTTGCTAAACCTAGTCACATTGGCATTGACTTTGTAGTCATTAACACTCGAGGTCTGTATTGTAAGCTATAGATATATAGATCATAGCACTAAAATTCACCATCAAGAGTAAAAACAAATCTATTGAAGCAACTGTGGCCTAGAAGTGTTGATTGAAACTGTCATTTCAAGTGCAATATTTTCTTTATATTCTTTTAATGTTGGAATGAAGATGTTGAAGTGGTTCCTTGTTTTTGGTTTGGGATGATTCAACTAATTTATATCTTGCTGTTCTTGTGGTTGTTTGGAAGTATAACCTCGGGTTCGGTTCTGGAGAATATAGGCTTTGAGTTGCTGTCCAGTTCATTCTCTATTTTGAAGAATCTGTTTTTGAGTATTGTCATTTTGAAGAATCTGTTATAGTGTAAGAATCTGCCTGCTTGAATATGTATTAGGAGTTAACCCCCTCTTTGTTATTTCTCAGACCCATGTATAAACTTTAATTCAAATGTATCTTAATTCTCACAGGTATGTTAATTCTCACATGTTCAGATGTATCTTAATGATTTCAGATGTATCTTAATTCTCACATGTATCTTAATTCTCACATGTTCAGACTATTTCATGGACCCTTTTTGTATGAGCTCAGATATCATGTTTGAATGCTTTACCATCACTTGTTGTTCACATATTTTTGCTATTGATAATGGCTACTTATATTGATAACTTAGATATCATATTTTTTTTTTTAGGAAAACACAGATGCACCCGATGCTTTTAAAGCTATTTGCTTTAAGAAATGAGAATTTTCTGGAAGGCCTTCAAGCATCGGGTGAAAAAGGACTTCTATAAAAAGTTTGAGACCGATGAAGAGTGCCTAGCAAATGTGCCGCCCCGGGTGGAGCCCAGTCAATGGCCAACTCTAGTGGCATATTGGGGCTTGGGTAACACACAGAATCGGCTAACAAATAACTTACATCCATATTCATACTAGTGGCGAACCCTTTATTTCAATTTACTATATAATGTCCAAATGTTTTTTAGAAAGTTTCGGAGAATAACCAAGTTAATCGCGGAAAAATTTGTGCTCTCCCTAGAACTGGTAAAAGATCCTTTCCAGAAATAAAGAGAAAGGTTAGTATTGCATTTTTTGGTAAGATAATTCTCATATCTTTTCAGTTGATAATGTATAATTTTTTTTTTTACTTTGGAACATGCATACACATCAGAGGAGGCTAGAAAATAAGCCTGTTGACATTGTCAACATGTGGAGAGCTACTAGAGGAAAAGATGACAGTTATAATGAAGAAGACGGGGCTACTAGAACAGAGGTATATAAAATTCATATTTGTAATGAGTTTTTTTAACAAAATATCAATTGCAAATTAGAGAAAATTAACACAAACCTCCTTGCATGCTATAGAAAATGTTAGAAAGGAGAATTGAAGAGCTACCAGCTGAAGAACGAGATAACGAGGAGCAATTGAATAATGTTTACAGGAAAGTGATTGAATAAGATGGGCTAGGCTGAGTTTTAGGCCAAGGAGTAGGTGTAAGTGGTAAAGGATCAACATCCTTAGCAGCTCATCAGACTAAGATTCAATAAGCAACAAATGCTGAGATTGTACAACTACGAGAAGATGCTGAAAAGTTACGAGAAAATACGGAGAAGTTGAGAGAAGAGACTGACGCATTAAGGAAAGAGCGTGAAGAGCAAGAGGCCCGGCACAAGAAAGAGCTTGAGGCGGTCAAGAGTGAGCTTAGGACTGAGCTCAAAGATGAAGTTGTGGCCATGTTCCTGAATGCTCAACTACTTTGTCAACAATCCAATACATCGTCCAGGTAATTTGCCAACTATCAACTTATTACATTGGTTTTTCTCTGTGATTCTTATGTTTGGTTTTCTTTCGTGGCTACAATTTGTGTTTGGTTCTCCATTTCCTTTCTTTCAAGTTGAAATTTGTATTTATTGCATTGGTTTCTTTTCTGGACTAATTTTTTGGACTGAATTTTGCATAGTATGAATTTTGCATAATTTCGTGTTGGTATCAGTATCGGAACTGAATTTTATCATCTCTCTCTGATTTTTAGGACTGAATTTTAGCATCTCTCTCTGATTTGAACTGAGATTCTCACTTGGCACTATGTTGTCCTTATGTGTAGTTTCTTTATTTTGGCACTCTGAGTAATTATGTTGGTCCTCTCCCTCAACTTATCAATCCGTACCTAAAACCAAGGTACGCCAAGGATGATAAGTCTACGTAAAAATGCCTCATATTTAGAGAAGCACATCCACAGGGGCCAGAAGAGACACTTAACGTCCACTTCTTCTCGCAATGCTCCGGCATCCAGAGTAACCCAGACCTTCAGAGAATTCAAGATCATCGTCAGATCGTCAACGGAGTTAACGCATTACCACTCGCTCCACCGACACGGTTCCCAGATAAAAACAAAAGTGTACTCCTAGGATTACGTCTAAGTCCTACATTGTATATTGTTCTGTTTGTAATTGAAATACCAAAGTTTTAGTCAATAAAACCTTGTCGCATTTTCGATGGCAAACAAGCTGGCGACTCTGTTGGAGACCTCTTTATCCTCCAACGAGAAAGCTGTGTCGCAATCTGACGACATCAAACTCAGCTCCTCCCATAAAACACTTCTGGTGTGCCTCAATCTGCAGGCGTATGAGGAGTTCATCTCTGAAGACAGCGCGAGTCCTTCGAAGCGGCTACCAAAGCCGAAGAAGGCTCGCCAAGTCTGGATGCGCAAGGCCGGTGCACCTGGCACCATCACTGAAGGGGATGCGCCACCGCAGCTGGCCTTTCTAGCTAACGCTATCAGCAACAAGGATGTGCCCACTGGTACCGCACATCTGTCTGGGAAGTACAGTGTTGACTTTATTCCCCTATCGTCTTCTTTCCAGCCGAAGAAGATGCGCCAACGGAGTAGAGGTGCAACCAATCTCTAGCACATGAGCTCTGGTGCGCAGGCGAGAACGTCTGTCTTCAACAGACTCACTCGCTATCATGGCGAGACACAATTGGATTCTGAGTACTATGCGCCTTCGCGGGCTAGTACAAAGAAATCCAAGACAGCACAGGCTATGTGCCACGAACGTGCTATGCCAACAGCAAACCAGAAGTATGTGCTCAAAATCATGCGTGCTGCTTATGGTAAGCTGTACAGAGTCGGCTCGGGCACGTATGTGCCAAAAATGAGTCGGCTTTCAAAGTCCTTGTCCGACTTGGGTGCATCTACTGCGTTTCGAACCAAGTCTGGCTGGGCAACTACGATATTGAGTCCATGCGCCCACCTGGGTAACGCACATGAAGTGGACTCAAGTTGCCATAAATGCTGTTCCTCTACCAATGATCTGGGCGTATCTCATGCGTGTGAACCAGATTAAGGGGTACAATATTCACATGACCACTCCGGTGCTTGGCCTTGCCATGCGCCTGATGGGGGTATTAAAGTGAAACTCTTCCAACATGATTTGCGTAATATGATCAGTCACAAACGTAGATCATGAGAGACGACCAAAAACGTGATGTGTTCCTCGTAGGGCACACCTGTGCCATGGTCACATCAATTGCTGTTGTTGTAAAACAGCGACTCCACCACAAAGGCAGTCCGTGTTTCAACGACTACAAACTATGGCACCTGTCCGACGTCGCCTCAGAAAGAAAGTGCTAATTGAAGGCGAAGCGGAGCCCAAGATTGCTTCCTGTCCTGTTGTCTTCTCATTCATGAGAAAGACAACCACCAACTCCTCAGCCTCTGCATCCAAGACTCAGCTGAGGAAGAGTAAAACAATGGTCCTATCCCCAGGGGTTTACGAATGCACCCGAGCGAGGAGCAAGGCCCTGGAAGAAGCAACAGCTGGGAGTAGTCAAGCCTCTGACAACCCTCCCCTCGAAGATGAAGAAGCGCTCCCTCAAACCGATCGGGACGTAGCTGGGGGTAGCCAACACGAGGCCTCAGAAGAAGAATTCCCTCTACAGGAAAGTGAGGTCAAGAGTGAAGCCTCGACCGATCCATCCACTTCCACCCATGTCATGACAGTCTATATGGCAGGTGGTGGTGATGAAGGAGAATCAGACGCTCCAGTGCTGGACATTGTGCAGTGCATAGACACCCTTGAAAGGAGTCTCAAGACTCTCTCTGCCTCTATAAAGATCCTGACCCAGGCGGTGTTCGACATTCGAACCACTCTAGCAAGGGCTCCTGTCTCCACTAGCCCCGATCCAGGGGCCAACGGAGATTCAACTATACCCCCTCAACGGGTATCTTCAGGGGTAGAACATCACACTGCACCGCGAGCGTCATCTCCTTCCCCTATCCAACTTCAGGCCATTTTGCCTTCACCTGCTCCCAGCTCGACAGAACACTTGGCCGAGATGATTAGGGACCTGCGTAAAAGCTTCGAGGCCCGAAATAGGCAGAAAGAACGTCAGAAGTTGGGGCTTCCTCAACCCTACCCTCTGGAGTGCAACAAGGTGGTTTTTCCTCTCAAGTATAAACCACACACACTAACGCCATACGATGGGAAGGACTCTCTTCGTCAGTACTTGACCTACTTTCAGTCTCAGACGGGGCATCTCCCAAAAGAAGATGCCTTGCTCATGAGCCTGTTTGTCGGGGCTCTGAAGGGAGTTGCCTACGACTGGTACTGCAGTCTTCGTGACAACTCCATATCGTCCTTCGACGACTTGACACGCCTCTTCCACGCTCGGTTCTACGACGGAGGGAGAGACATGACCATGTCATCTCTAATACAAGTGCGACAGACTGAGAAGGAAACTGTTCAAGAATTCATCGAGCATTTCAGACAAGCATGCCCAAGGTTGCCTCCAGGCATGCCAGAACATGCACTCATTTACTCCTGCAGTATGAACATGATCCCTGCGATCAAGCTCTAGCTCAACTCCACTCCCCCATCAGATTGGAGTTCATTGATCATCGAAGCCGAAGCTGCTGAGTAAAAGGTACGTAACACTCGCCTTTTGGGGATTAACTTCCCCACCTTTGACGACAAAGGAAAACGACCTGCGACCAACAGTAGCAGCCGTGAAGTGAAAAGGAAGCAGGCATTGACTGTCAATGCGTCTAACACAACGCAAGGTCCTGCTTAGAGGCCTCCTCCTGCACCCAGGCCGAAGATGGTCTACTCCTTCAACGAAGAAGATACCTTACAACTCTTCGAGATGTTGAAGCAGGGCGACAAAATCAAGTTGCCCGAGCCCAAGCGTCCTGACGAAGTAGGCAGAGTCGGCGACCCGAGGTATTGTCACTACCATTGGCTCATCGAACATCCAACCAAAGACTGCTACGTCCTCAAAGACGACATACAGCGCATGATCAATACGAGCGTCATTTTAGTCGATTACGAGGAGAAGACAATCTCGGCCAACATGGTGTCGCTCAAGTTCGGCACCTTACCGCACGCCTACCACAGCTCAAGATGGCGTCGTCCCCATCCAAAAGGCGACAATGGAAGTAGTCAACCTTCTACCAATCCGCGACAACGTGGGTAGGCTCACACCACTCATAACATCCAAGGGATAGATCATGTGGGTTCACCAGGATCTCGTTCCAGAGCTGACTCAACCGTGGATAACCTCTACCTCTAAATTCAAAGGCAAGAAGACCAAGTCTTGCCGAATGGTGACTTCCTTCCTTAAAGATGCACTGCTCGTACAAACGCGTTCACAGCAGAATGCCCAGCCAGAGGAGGCTCCGGCCGAAGTGGTGCCTCCCATCATCACCACAGTTGTCTAATTAGGAGAAGTTTCATCCCAACCTCCTACAACTGACAAGCAAAAGCAGAAGGAGGCCTGCTTCGACTGGCCTCTTCGAAAAGACAACACTCTGGGGTCAACAAAGCCCCACAACTTCGACATACTAGCACAACTGGCCAGTACTCCAGTACGGCTTTTCCTATTCGAGCTCCTCCGCCTATCCAAAGATACCCGGGAGGCTCTCTCTGTAAGCCCCTATTTTTCAAATTTTAGTTAAATTAGTGTTAATTAATTTTTAATGTCATTTGTGGCTTTAAAATATTTATTATGATTTTTTTAGGAATTTTCTAGAATTTTTAAATGATTTTTAAATGAATTTTTAATACAAAAATATTGATATATAATTTTCTAAAAATGTTTTAATATCATTTTGCAATTTTTTAAATTGTTTTTATATCAGTATGTAATTTATTTAATTGTTAATATTACAGTTTGTAATTAGTGAATTGTTTTTAATTAAGGAATGCAAATCTTATTTTGCATTTAACCACTGGAAGGGCCTTAGTGTAATTCCTAAAACTAGGGAGACCTAACTGCTAAACTACCCAAACCCCCCCCGACCAGACCCTCTCTCTCCTCACCTACTCTCGCTGACCCCCCCACTGACCGACGGCCGCCGACAGCAGCCCCCGCCATTTCCGGCTGCCCCAACCGCCCTAAAAACCCTATTTAAACCCCCTTCGACCCCCCGGACAAAACCCTAGATCTAAACACCCCTACGACCGCCCACAGCCCCGTTCTTCTACTTTCCACCCGCCGAAACCTTAACTCCGGCGTAACCTCACCGTCGCCTCGCCGCTCGTCCTCGCCGATTGCCTCCACCACCATTAGCTTCGCCTCGACGAGACGACCCGGGCGCCACCCGAGCGCCGCCTCGCCGACGCCTCCTCCACCCTATCGCAGCCGCAACAGCAGTTCCCCCCCATCGGACACGTACGTGTCTTTGGCCCCGTGTCCTATTTTGTGTCTCGATTTCATGTAAGAGACTCGCCCGCACGCGACGACTCTTTTGGTGAGTGTGGACACAGCAATACGTGTCGTGCGTGTCGTAAACAACTCGGACACAGAAATCCTGTGTCCCTAATTGTCCGGACACAGGCTCGTGTTTATTATGTTTTTTTTAATGTTTTTGTTAAACAAACCTAAATAATACTAACCTAAACTCTAACCCTAACACGACTGATGGACTGACCCCCTGGCCAACCCGTCCTATTCTAACCCCCCCCCCCCCCCCCCCGCGCACAGCAGCTCGGGTTCGAGCTGTGCTGCAGTTGTTTCCTTTTCTTTTCTTTTTCTTTTTCTTTTTTCTTTGATTTATATATATTTATATATATATGTATATTTATATATACATGTATATACTTATATTTGTATATATATATATGTATTATTATATATACTGTTTTATGTATATACATATGTATATTTTCTATTTAGTACTCTATTTTATTATATTTGTGTATATATATTATATATTATTTCTTTATGTATATATATGTATCTTCTATATATATACATATATGTTATATGTATATATATATATATATATATATATATATATATATATATATATATATATATATATATATATACATACATATATATATATATATATATATATATATATATATATTTTTTTTTACATACATATATATATATATATATATATATATATATATATATATATATATATATATATATATATATATATATATATATATATATATTTCTATATATATATATATATATATATATATATATATATATATATATATATAAGAAAATATATATATATATATATATATATATATATATATATATATATATATATATATATATATATATATATGCATAATTATTTTAGCCTAAGTAATTTATGTAATATTTACATATGTATATTTTAAATATATGTAAATATTACTTGTCATATTTTTATGACTATTTTGTAAGTTTTCACATAGATAAAATATTAATGTTTATTTTGTATTTCTACCACTTTGTATTTTCTGTATATTTAAATTACTGCAACCATTTGGTGACCAAGCCTAGCATGAGTTTTTGGGCCCAAATGTGTTTTCACACATTCAAGACCTGTACAAGTCATACTGGACTTGATTCATGGCCTTGGGTCCTGTATTTGAACGTTAGTTCAAATTATATACATGGACAAAATACGCAGATAATTAATTAATTAATTTATATTGTGTGCAATGCTGTTTTTGATTTTCTAAAAATACTTAAAGTATTGCTAAAATTATGAAAAAATAGTATTTAGATACTATGTTAAGTTAGCTAATTTAGTATAATTTTTTATAGTATTTAAATTACAGTTTTGCCACTAGTTTGGCATATGGAATCAAAACTCATTTTCTGTATACTTAGGAAAACTGATTTTTATAAAATACTTGTACTGGTTAATAAATTCCAGAAAAATTATAATAAATTTCTATAATTAACAATGATCACTTTGATACTTTACATTAAGTAAAACTAAGCTTTTTATCTATCTTAAAAATTGTTAGAACACAATGATCTTTTGATTTATTTATTGATTAATTACGACTTGTAGCTTTTTGTGTTATTTTGAGTTTTAGCCGTGTTGAACCCCACCCCTCACTAGTGTAAAGACCCTAGAAAGTAGTTAAAGTAGTGTGTCACCCCACATTGGTCTCCTAAGCTAAAATTATCATTTTGGCTAGGTGCCCTGTCACAAGTCGTGTTTCACAGATTAGTGTCTTAGTATTTTAGCTTAGTGTAAAAACTAAGTTATTGTATTTATTTCTACAGTGACGAGTTACCGGACATCCATAGCACTTTTATCGCAACTTGTTTTGCTTTGCTTTGCTAGAGGCAAGTACTTTCTACGAACTTTACATACTGCTAGAACAATAAACTGCGACTTACCAACCATGTTAAATGCTGATCCTTGGGGTAGCAAGTTAGAACTTTACATGTTGTATTACTTTCAGTCTCTACCATATTTAGGACAGTATCTCATATCTCTCACATGCTTTATATCGTTCTCGTATCTCCCACATGTTATTACTGTTTTCATATCTCTCACATATTTAAAATAACGGGTTAAGGGGAAACTGCTAGTAGTGTACGTGATCATGACCCCCTTCTCCGTATGTATTTACCATGCTCGAAGACATTCTATATGTAACCTTGCCGTAGGTTCTGATCTCGCATTTGTGTATGGATATATACCGATGCCGTTCGTGCACGTATGTGCATGCCAGAAAAACTTGATATGTGCCGCTGTACATCCTATTCACCTATTGACCGATTCACGTACATGCTACAGTTTTAAACTTTTAAACTATATGTTTTCATTCCTAAAAAAGAACCAATTAAACCATGATATGCCATGATTCCAGTTTATTACATTCCTGTTCATGCTTTGTATATTTAGTTTGCTAGAAAATAGTACTTGCTCCCGTCCTGACAGGATAACATTGTAGGTATACTTACTGAGGAGGAGTTGCTCTGTGATTCGTATTATGGAGTCACTGTCGAGGACCCAGTTTTGCCATACGAGGATGTTCCTGCGGGGAGACTCGTCTAGTTTGCTTAGCTGTTTGGGATATCTAGTGTAGTCATGTATTAGGCTACATATTTTGTAACTGGACATGTATCCAGTTTTACATTTCAGTTCACTTGTACTTGGATATTTTACTATATACGACGACTTTTGTGTTTGGAGCATTTATGATTCTTCTTCACTTATAGAACTGTTAGCACATTTTAGTCTTATCCTGTTGTCTTTAGAACAGCTTACTACGTTTTATCTCAACGTAGGCTGGGCATGACTTGGCCTGGCCTAACAATTTGGGTAGCGGATCGTGATATATTTTTAGTAGTGGCCCATGCAGGTCCTGACTAAACTATTTGGTTACGTTATTGTACCAAGCATGCCTGCAATTAGGAACTTAAGGTAATTAGACAACAATAGGAATGACGCTTAGAATACCTAGAAGAATGCTAGGATTGCAACATAGGAAATATAACGCATGTTTGCTATTATAATTAGATTTCCTTGCATGTGATTGCTTACTTTAAAGTAAGTCCTTATAAGTCCTTTTTATTTGTAATTTAGATGGTGCTTACTCGTTCATCCCAGTATGTTACACCCGAGAATGGGGCCCTCCTTATCCAGTCAGCTGACCAGTCGACTGATACACCTCCACCTACCATATTCTCCCACTCCACAGATCCACAAACCCAGATACCACAACCACCTTCCATATCACAGGCCCAGCAGGACCCGATACTTCCACCACCCCCTATTACTATACCCACCCAGGCTTCCGTCACACTCGACGGAAACCAGCTGCCCACACTGATTCAGGGGTTCTTAACAACCCATCAGGAGCAGACTACCCTACTCCGCCAGAGCATGGAGCGTTCTGAGGGACGTCCCGTGGTCCCACCACCTGTAGAGCTACGGCAGAGAGCGGGGACGATCAAGGACTTCATGGGTCTGAATCCCAAGGAGTTCTCGGGGACTGAGGGCATAGTAGTAGCAGATGACTGGCTAGATTCGGTAGAGAGGAAGCTTCTGGGAGTTAGGATGTCGGATGACCTCCAGGTCGAGGCAGCGGGATTTCTGCTGATAGACTTAGCAGGAGTCTGGTTCCGGAATGAACCGTTGTTTGCGAGAGGGAGAGCCACTTGGGATCAGTTCAAGACCCACTTCAAGAAGAAATTCTTTTCGACCACTGCTAGAGTAGCCATGGGGCTACGATTCCAGAACATCCAACAGGGGAACCGTTCTGTTGACGAGTATGCGGCAGAGTTTAGTCGCCTGAGCCGTTTTGCTCCTAGTCTGGTTGCAGATCCAGAGGAGATGACCCGTAGGTTTTGCCATGGTCTAGTTCCAGACATTGGCATTCTTATAGTGGCGAACGGTACGACTGACTACTACCAGAGCCTAGAGTTGGCCCGGAGCATTGAGGAGCGTCTTCTATCTAGCAAGAGGCCGGCTTCTGTACATCATGAGGGACCGTCCAAGCGTCAGTCTTTCCAGCAGAGAGCACCGACGCCACCCCAGCAGACTTACCGTCCCCCTATATTACATCACCCGACCCCGCTAGTTAGAGCCCCGGGACCTCAGCAGCAGCAGAAGGGGACTATGTGTTCATTCTGTAGAAGGATAGGCCACGACGCTTTCGTTTGTAGGAAGAGGTTAGGGCAGTGTTTAGCTTGTGGGTCTGCCATCCATCAGATTCGGGACTGCCCAGTAGCCAAGGGACCCCAGGGGAAGATTTATAGCCTAGCCCTTGAGCCGGAGCCGGAGCAGATTTCGGGAGGTTAGTTTTGATCGTAGCCTTAGTCATTTGTTGTATTGCTTGCTATGTTAGAATATTGTCGGGTCTTCAATCCTTGTGAATTTTGAGGACGAAATTTTTCAAGGAGGAAAGACTTGTAAGCCCCTGTTTTTCAAATTTTAGTTAAATTAGGGTTAATTAATTTTTAATGTCATTTATGGCTTTAAAATATTTATTATAATTTTTTTAGGAATCTTCTAGAATTTTTAAATGAATTTTTAACACAAAAATATTGATCTGTAATTTTCTAAAAATGTTTTAATATCATTTTGCAATTTTTTGACTTGTTTTTATATCAGTATGCAATTTATTTAATTGTTAATATTACAGTTTGTAATTAGTGAATTGTTTTTAATTAAGGAATGCAAATCTTATTTTGCATTTAACCACTGGAAGGGCCTTAGTATAATTCCTAAAACTAGGGAGACCTAACTGCTAAACTACCCAAACCCCCCCCCCCCCCGACCAGACCCTCTCTCTCCTCACCTACTCTCGCTGACCCCCCCTGACCGACGGTCGCCGGCAGCAGCCCCTGCCATTTCCGGCCGCCCCAACCGCCCTAAAAACCCTATTTAAACCCCCTTCGACCCGCCGGACAAAACCCTAGATCTAAACACCCCCACGACCGCCCACAGCCCCGTTCTTCCACTTCCCACCCGCCGAAACCCTAACTCCGGCGTAACCCCACCGCCGCCTCGCCGCTCGTCCTCGCCGATTGCCTCCACCACCATTAGCTTCGCCTCGACGAGACGACCCGGGCGCCACCCGAGCGCCGCCTCGCCGACGCCTCCTTCGCCCTATCGCAGCCGCAACAGCAGTTCCCCCCATCGGACACGTACGTGTCTTTGGCCCCGTGTCCTATTTTGTGTCTCGATTTCATGTAAGAGACTCGCCCGCACGCGACGACTCTTTTGGTGAGTGTGGACACAGCAATACGTGTCGTGCGTGTCGTAAACAACTCGGACACATAGAAATCCTGTGTCCCTAACTGTCCGGACACAGGCTCGTGTTTATTATGTTTTTTTAATATTTTTGTTAAACAAACCTAAATAATACTAACCTAAACTCTAACCCTAACACGACTGATGGGCTGATCCCCTGGCCAGCCTGTCCTATTCTAACCCCCCCTCCGCGCAGCAGCTCGGGTTCGAGCTGTGCTGCTGTTGTTTCCTTTTCTTTTCTTTTCCTTTTTCTTTTTCCTTTGATTTATATATATTTATATATATATATGTATATTTATATATACATGTATATACTTATATTTGTATATATATATATATAAATATATATTTATTATTATATATACTGTTTTATGTATATACATATGTATATTTTCTATTTAGTACTCTATTTTATTATATTTGTGTATATATATTATATATTATTTCTTTATGTATATATATGTATCTTCTATATATATACATATATGTTATATGTATATATATATATATATATGTATGCATAATTATTTTAGCCTAAGTAATTTATGTAATATTTACATATGTATATTTTAAATATATGTAAATATTACTTGTCATATTTTTATGACTATTTTGTAAGTTTTCACATAGATAAAATATTAATGTTTATTTTGCATTTCTACCACTTTGTATTTTTTGTATATTTAAATTACTGCAACCATTTGGTGACCAAGCCTAGCATGGGTTTTTGGGCCCAAATGTGTTTTCACACATTCAAGACCTGTACAAGTCATATTGGACTTGATTCATGGCCTTGGGTCCTGTATTTGAACGTTAGTTCAAATTATATACATGGACAAAATACACAGATAATTAATTAATTAATTTATATTGTGTGCAATGCTGTTTTTGATTTTCTAAAAATACTTAAAGTATTGCTAAAATTATGGAAAAATAGTATTTAAATACTATGTTAAGTTAGCTAATTTAGTATAATTTTTTATAGTATTTAAATTACAGTTTTGCCACTAGTTTGGCATATGAAACCAAAACTCATTTTTTGTATACTTAGGAAAACTGATTTTTATAAAATACTTGTACTGGTTAATAAATTCCAGAAAAATTATAATAAATTTCTATAATTAACAAGGATCACTTTGATACTTTACTTTAAGTAAAACTAAGCTTTTTGTCTATCTCAAAAATTGTTAGAACACAATGATCTTTTGATTTATTTATTGATTTATTACGACTTGTAGCTTTTTGTGTTATTTTGAGTTTTAGCCGTGATGAACCCCACCCCTCACTAGTGTAAAGACCCTAGAAAGTAGTTAAAGTAGTGTGTCACCCCACATTGGTCTCCTAAGCTAAAATCATCATTTTGGCTAGGTGCCCTGTCACAAGTCGTGTTTCACAGATTAGTGTCTTAGCGTTTTAGCTTAGTGTAAAAACTAAGTTATTGTATTTATTTCTACAGTGACGAGTTACCGGACATCTATAGCATTTTTATCGCAGCTTGTTTTGCTTTGCTTTGCTAGAGGCAAGTACTTTCTACGAACTTTACATACTGCTAGAACAATAAACTGCGACTTACCAACCATGTTAAATGCTGATCCTTGGGGTAGCAAGTTAGAACTTTACATGTTGTATTACTTTCAGTCTCTACCATGTTTAGGACAGTATCTCATATCTCTTACATGCTTTATATCGTTCTCGTATCTCCCACATGTTATTACTGTTTTCATATCTCTCATATGTTTAAAATAACGGGTTCAGGGGAAACTGCTAGTAGTGTACGTGATCATGACCCCCTTCTCCGTATGTATTTACCGCGCTCGGAGACATTCTATATGTAACCTTGCCGTAGGTTCTGATCTCGCATTTGTGTATGGATATACACCGATGCCGTTCGTGCACGTATGTACATGCCAGAAAAACTTGATATGTGCCGCTGTACATCCTATTCACCTATTGACCGATTTACGTACATGCTACAGTTTTAAACTTTTAAACTATATGTTGTCATTCCTAAAAAGAACCAATTAAACCATGATATGCCATGATTCCAGTTTATTACATTCCTGTTCATGCTTTGTATATTTAGTTTGCTAGAAAACAGTACTTGCTCCCGTCCTGACAGGATAACGTTGTAGGTATACTTACTGAGGAGGAGTTGCTCTGTGATTCGTATTATGGAGTCACTGCCGAGGACCCGGTTTTGCCATACGAGGATGTTCCTGCGGGGAGACTCGTCTAGTTTGCTTAGCTGTTTGGGATATCTAGTGTAGTCATGTATTAGGCTACATATTTTGTAACTGGACATGTATCCAGTTTTACATTTCAGTTCACTTGCACTTGGACATTTTACTATATACGACGACTTTTGTGTTTGGAGCATTTATGATTCTTCTTCACTTATAGAACTGTTAGCACATTTTAGTCTTATCCTGTTGTCTTTAGAACAGCTTACTACGTTTTATCTCAACGTAGGCTGGGCATGACTCAGCCTGGCCCAACAATTTGGGTAGCGGGTCGTGACACTCTCTGAAGCCCTGAAGGACATCAAATCTTTCATCAGTCATGTCAAGCAGCCTGACGAAGATCCTACAGCATGACCGTACTGTCATAATATGTAAGAGATCATCTCCAACATCAAATTCATTCAACAGGACATGCTACTCAAGAACAACAGGCACAACAGACCCCTGTATTACACAGGGTATGTCGGTGCCATCAAGGTGAATCGAATGCAGATCGACCCTGGGTCCTCTCTCAGCATCATCCTCCAAACTCTACTTCAGACGATGGTGATCCTGATGCATCGCCTAACGGCGTCTTACACTACCATCAGTGGCTTCAATGCCAGTAAGAGTGAGCCACTGGGAAAGATTCGCTTGAAGTATCACATCGACGTTCCCCAGAACGAGGTGACTTGCTATGTTGGGGATGCAGACGTCAACTATAACATCCTATTGGGACGACCGTGGATACATAAATACATGGTGGTGCCATCCACCCTCCACCAATGTATGAAGTATGTATCCACCAGCGGCATCATCCGAACAAAGTTTGCTGATGTCGATCCCTTCAGAGGGATTGAAGCCTTCTTCACCGACGCCGACCTGTACAAATCAATTCATCTCGAAGATGAAGCCAATGACGCTGATGATGAGGCAAAAGCTGAGGTTGAAGCTGACTCTGAGGCGGACATGATAATCAATGCTTCCTTAAAAGTGCGACTCAATGGAAGGCTGCCTCAAACACCGGCTCCTATGGTAGTCAAACTCTGTGGAAAGGCACTAGTTTCTCCAGGCACTACACCCAAGGAAGCTCCATTGAAGATACGTCTCAAAGGCAAGCCCCCTCAAGTAGCGGCTCCCCTCGTAGCCAAGCTTCGAGGAAAGGCTCCAGCTCCCGCCACACCAACCGAGGCTTCCCTCAAGGTGCAGCTCAAAGGCAAGCCTCCTCAGTTGTCAGCGCCCGTCATACCATAAGAGAAGACCTCGGCGTCCTTCTCAGCACAGTCCCAGGAGCCAGCATGGGCCAAGCTCCCAAAAAACTCTCCTGAACCTCCCAAGGCTGCTCCATTTCTCACTGATGAAGAACTTGGAGAGTACATATCGGCTAATGTCGATGCCCCATCCCTCGATGATGTAATCCCTCGGAATAAGATCCCGTATTTTATCAATAATAGGGTATCTTTCAATTATTCTAGTCTTCCACATTAGAATACCATGTACACTCTAGATAATGCTCTACAGTCGTTGCAAACACAAATAATGACTGTGAGTCATATAAATCGAGTCGTCCTGTACCAAGGAGTCTGTTACATAGTCCTACCTTGGAACAAGGACGAGAAGCCCATTATCTTTGACAAAGTCGAGCATCACCGAGACCTTCCACCGACAGAGCCAGAACCCGACACCGACAGAATGCAAATCTACCGGTACAATGATCGAGCCAAGTATCTCATCCAAAAGATTGGTTACAACTTGAAGAGCGGCCATGGTCTGAACTACAGCAAAGGTCGACGCCTTCCCCTACGACTTCCAATGCCAAAAGGGAAGCCGTAAGACTACTATCATCGTACCCGACGGAGGGTAGGCTATATCACGCCTCCAACAACTCTAGAAGAGTCAGAAGCAGAGGATGTCATACATTTCCATTCATCTGAAACTTCAACTTGGGCATCCGACACCAATATCGGTTCAGTCTTCAAGAAAGTGCTGTCAGCCAACTTAATAACTGCACTTCCCATCGACGACAAATCCTCAGGGAAGTACCATTCTTGACCTCCGTCGAGAATGTACTGCCTCTCTCCAGAGAGAAGACCAGTAAACTTGACCAAACCAAGTTCACACGTCTTCTTTTTGATAAATCATATGCTTCTGGAACCTAGTTGTTCCGTTGCATTCTATCCTCAGTAGAGGGACAACCATGTCCACATTACCTCTGAGTTACTTCTCTACACCTTATCAAGCAAAGGATCCTGCACCATGTAAGATCATGCTTAAGACAAAGTTTACCACGTCTACATTACCTCTGGGTAAACATTCCGCACAACAAACCCTGTGTTGTTGTACTATAGAACATCCACGTCCATATTACCTCTGAGTTGTTCTATAAACCCCTACAAAGTTCACTCCTACCATGTCTACATTATCTCTGAGTAGGAAAGCTCTACCATTTTTAGTACATATTTACCATGTCCACCTTACCTTTGAGTAAATATGTTGGTCCTCTCCCTCAACTTATCAATCCGTACCTAAAACCAAGGTACGCCAAGGATGATAAGTCTACGTAAAAATACCTCATATTTAGAGAAGCACATCTACAGGGGCCAGAAGAGACACTTAATGTCCACTTCTCCTCGCAACGCTCCGGCATCCAGAGCAACCCAGACCTTCAGAGAATTCAAGATCATCGTCAGATCGTCAACGGAGTCAACGCATTACCACTCGCTCCACCGACACGGTTCTCAGATAAAAACAAAAGTGTACTCCTAGGATTACGTCTAAGTCCTACATTGTATATTGTTCTGTTTGTAATTGAAATACCAAAGTTTTAGTCAATAAAACCTTGTCGCATTTTCGATGGCAAACAAGCTGGCGACTCTGCTGGGGACCTCTTTATCCTCCAACGAGAAAGCTGTGTCACAATCTGACGACATCAAACTCGGCTCCTCCCATAAAATACTTCTGGTGCGCCTCAATCAGCAGGCGTATGAGGAGTTCATCTCTGAAGACAGCACGAGTCCTTCGAAGCAGCTACCAAAGCCGAAGAAGGCTCGCCAAGTCTGGGTGCGCAAGGCCGGTACGCGTGGCACCATCACTGAAGGGGATGCGCCACCGCAGCTGGCCTTTCCTGCTGACGCTCTTAGCAACAAGGATGCGCCCATTGGTGCCGCAAATCTGTCTGGGAAGTGCAGTGTTGACTGTATTCCCCTACCGTCTTCTTTCCAGCCGAAGAAGATGCGCCAACGGAGTAGAGGTGTAACCAATCTCCAGCACATGAGCTCTGGTACGCAGGAGAGAACGTCTGTCTTCAACAGACTCACTCGCTGTCATGGCGAGACACAATTAGATTCTGAGTACTATGCGCCTTCGCGGGCTAGTACAAAAAAAATCCAAGGCAGCACAGGCTATGCGCCACGAACGTGCTACGCCAACAGCAAACCAGAAGTATGCGCTCAAAATCATGCGTGCTGCTGATGGTAAGCTGTACAGAGTCGGCTCGGGCGCATATGTGCCAAAAAAGAGTCAGCTTTCAAAGTTGTTGTCCCGCTTGGGTGCATCTACTGCGTTTCGAACCAAGTCTGGCTGGGCAACTGCGATGTTTAGTCCATGCGCCCACCTGGGTAACGCGCATGAAGTGGACTCAAATTGCCATAAATGCTGTTCCTCTACCAATGATCTGGGCATATCTCATGCGTGTGAACCAGATTAGGGGGTACAACATTCACATGACCACTCCGGTGCTTGGCCTTGCCATACGCCTGATGGGGGTATTAGAGTGAAACTCTTCCAACATGATTTGCGTAATATGATCAGTCACAAACGTAGATCAGGAGAGACGACCAAAAACGCGATATGTCCCTCGCAGGGCACACCTGTGCCATGGTCACATTAATTGCTGTTGTTGTAAAATAGTGGCTCCACCACAAAGGCAGTCCGTATTTTAGCAACTACAAACTATGGCACCTGTTCGACGTCGTCTCGGAAAAAAGTGCCAATTGAAGGCGAAACGGAGCCCAAGATCGCTTCCTGTCCTGTTGTCTTCTCATTCGTGAGAAAGACAACCACCAACTCCTCAGCCTCTGTATCCAAGACTCAGCTGAGGAAGAGTAAAACAATGGTCCTATCCCCAGGGGTGTACTAACGCACCCGAGCGAAGAGCAAGGCCCTAGCAGAAGCAACAGCTGGGGGTAGTCAAGCCTCTGACTACCCTCCCCTCGAAGATGAAGAAGCACTCCCATAAACCGATCGGAACGTAGCTGGGGGTAGCCATCACGAGGCCTCAGAAAAAGAATTCCCTCTACAGGAAAGTGAGGTCAAGAGCCTCGACCGATCCATCCACTTCCACCCATGTTATGACAGTCTACATGGCAGGGGTGGTGATAAAGGAGAATCAGATGCTCCAGTGCTGGACATTGTGCAGTGCATAGACACCCTTGAAGGGAGTCTCAAGACTCTCTCTACCTCTATGAAGATCCTGACCCAGGCGGTGTTGGACATTTGAACCACTCTAGCAAGGGCACCTGTCTCCACTAGCCCCGATCTAGGGGCCAACGGAGATTCAACTATACCTCCTTAACGGGTATCTTCAGGGGCAGAACATCACACTGCACCGCAAGCGTCAGCTCCTTCCAATATCCAACTTCAGGCCGTTTCGCCTTCACCTGCTCCCAACTCGATAGAACACTTGGCCGAGATGATTAGGGACCTGTGTAAAAGCTTCGAGGCCCGAAACAGGCAGAAAAAACGTCAGAAGTTGGGGTTTCCTCAACCCTACCCTCTGGAGTGGAACAAGGTGGTTTTTCCTCTCAAGTATAAACCACATACACTGACGCCATACGACGGGAAGGACTCTCCTCGTCAGTACTTGACCTACTTTCAGTCTTAGACGGGGCATCTCCCAAATGAAGACGCCTTGCTCATGAGCCTATTTGTCGGGGCTCTGAAGGGAGTTGCCTACGACTGGTACTGCAGTCTTCCTGACAACTCCATATTGTCCTTCGATGACTTGATACGCCTCTTCCTCGCTCGGTTCTACGACGGAGGGAGAGACATGACCATGTCATCTCTAATACAAGTGCGACAGACTGAAAAGGAAACTGTTCGAGAATTGATCGAGCATTTCAGACAAGCATGCCTAAGGTTGCCTCCAGGCATGCCAGAACATGCACTCATTTACTCCTGCAGCATGAACATGATCCCTGCGATCAAGCTCTAGCTCAACTCCACTCCTACGTCAGATTGGAGTTCATTGATCTTCGAAGCCGAAGCTGCTGAGAAAAAGGCACGTAATGCTCGCCTTTTGGGGGTTAACTTCCCTACCTTTGACGACAAAAGGAAACGGCCTGCGACCAACAGTAGCAGCCGTGAAGCGAAAGGGAAGCAGGCGTTGACTGTTAATGCGTCTAACACAACGCAAGGTCCTGCTAAGAGGCCTCCTTCTGCACCCAGGCCGAAGATGGTCTACTCCTTCAACGAAGAAGATACCTTACAACTCTTCGAGATATTGAAGCAGGGCGACAAAATCAAGTTGCCCGAGCCCAAGCGTTCTGAGGAAGTAGGCAGAGTCGGTGACCCGAGGTATTGTCACTACCATCGGCTCATCGAACATCCAACCAAAGACTGCTACATCCTCAAAGATGACATACAGCGCATGATCAATGCGAGCGTCATTTTAGTCGATTACGAGGAGAAGACAATCTCGGCCAACATGGTGTCGCTCAAGTTCGGCACCTTACCGCGCGCCTACCACAGCTCAAGATGGCGTCGTCCCCATCCCAAAGGTGACAATGGAAGTAGTCAACCTTCCACCAACCCGCGACAATATGGGTGGGCTGACACCACTCATAACATCCAAGGGATAGATCATGTGGGTTCACCAGGATCTCGTTCCAGAGCTGACTCAACCTGGGGTAACCTCTACCTCTAAATTCAAAGGCAAAAAAACCAAGTCTTGCCGAATGGTGACTTCCTTCCTTGAAGATGCACTGCCCGTACAAACGTGTTCATAGCAGAACGCCCAGCCAGAGGAGGCTCCGGCCGAAGTGGTGCCTCCTATCATCACCACAGTTGTCTAATTAGGAGAAGTTTCATTCCAACCTCCTACAACTGACAAGCAAAAACAAAAGGAGGCCCGCTTCGACTGGCCTCTTCGAAAAGACAACACTCTGGGGTCAACAAAGCCCCACAAATTCGACATACTAGCACAATTGGCCAGTACTCCAGTACGGCTTTCCCTATTCGAGCTCCTCCGCCTATCCAAAGATACTCAGGAGGCTCTCTCTGAAGCCCTGAAGGACACCGAATCTTTCATCAGTCAGGTCAAGCAGCAGGACGACGATCCTACAGCATGTCCGTACTGTCATAATGTGGGGGAGATCTTCTCCAACATCACATTCACTCAACAGGACATGCTGCTCAAGAACAACAGGCACAAAAGACCCCTGTATTATACAGGGTATGTCGGTGCCATCAAAATGAATCGAATGCAGATCGACCCTGGGTCCTCTCTCAGCACCATCCTCCAAACTCTACTTCAGACGTTGGTGATCCTGATGCATCGCCTGACAGCATCTTACACTACCATCAATGGCTTCAACGCCAGTAAGAGTGAACCACTGGGAAAGATTCGCTTGAAGTGTCACATCGACGATCCCCAGAACGAGGTGACTTGCTATGTTGTGGATGCAGACGTCAACTACAACATCCTATTGGGACGGCCGTGGATACATGAATACATGGTGGTGCCATCCACCCTCTACCAATGTATGAAATATGTATCCACCAGCGGCATCATTCGAACAAAGTTTGTTGATGTCGATCCCTTCAGAGGGATTGAAGCCTTCTTTACCGACGCCGACCTGTACAAATTAATTCATCTCGAAGATGAAGCCAATGATGCTGATGACGAGGCAAAAGCTGAGGTTGAAGCTGACTCTGAGGCGGACATGATAATCAATGCTTCCTTAAAAGTGCGACTCAAAGGGAGGCTGCCTCAAACACCGACTCCTATGGTAGTCAAACTCCGTGGAAAGGCGCCAGCTTCTTCGGGCAGTACACCCAATGAAACTCCATTGAAGATACGCCTCAAAGGCAAGCCCCCTCAAGTAGCGGCTCCCTTCGTAGCCAAGCTTTGAGGAAAGGCTCCAGCTCCCGCCATACCAACCGAGCCTCCCCTCAAGGTGCAGCTCAAAGACAAGCCTCCTCAGTTGTCAGCGCCCGTCATGCCATAAGAGAAGACCTCGGCATCCTTCTCAGTACAGTCCCATGAGCCAGCACGGGCCAAGCTCCCGAAAAACTTTCCTGAACCTCCCAAGGCTGCTCTAGTTCTCACTGATGAAGAACTTTGAGAGTACATATCGGCTAATGTCGATGCTCCATCCCTCGATGATGTAATCCCTCGGGACAAGATCCCATATTTTATCAATAATAGGGTGTCTTTCAATTATTCTAGTCTTCCACATTGGAATACCATGTACACTCTAGATAATGCTCTACAGTCGTTGCAAACACAAATAATGACTGTGAGTCATATAAATCGAGTCGTTCTGTACCAAGGAGTCTCTTACATAGTCCCACCTCGGAACAAAGACGAGAAGCCTATTATCTTTGACAAAGTCGAGCATCACCGAGACCTTCCACCGACAGAGCCAGAACCCGACACCGACAGAATGCAAATCTACCGGTACAATGATCGAGCCAAGTATCTCATCCAAAAGATGGGCTACAACTTGAAGAGAGGCCATGGTCTGAACTACAGCAAAGGTCGACGCCTTCCCCTACGACTTCCAGTGCCAAAAGGAAAGTCGTAAGACTACTATCACTGTACCCGATGGGGGGTAGGCTATATCACGCCTCCAACAACTCCAGAAGAATCAGAAGCAGAGGATGTCATACATTTCCATTCATCTGAAACATCAACTTGGGCATCCGACACCTGTATCGGTTCAGCCTTCAAGAAAGTACTGTCAGCCAACTTAACAACCGCACTTCCCATCGACGGCAAATCCTCAGGAAAGTACCATTCTTGACCTCCGTCGAGAATGTACTTCCTCTCTCCAGAGAGAAGACCAGTGAACTTGACCAAACCAAGTTCACACCCCTTCTTTTTGATAAATCATATACTTTTGGAACCTAGTTGTTCCGTTGCTTTCTATCCCCAGTAGAGGGACAACCACGTCCACATTACCTCTGAGTTACTTCTCTACACCTTATCAAGCAAAGGATCCTGTACCATGTAAGATCATGCTTAAGACAAAGTTTACCACGTCTACATTACCTCTGGGTAAACATTCCGTACAACAGACCCTGTGTTGTTGTACTATAGAACATCCACGTCAATATTACCTCTGAGTTGTTCTATAAACCCCCACAAAGTTCACTCCTACCATGTCTACATTACCTCTGAGTAGGAAAGCTCTACCATTTTTTAGCACATATTTACCATGTCCACCTTACCTCTGAGTAAATATGTTGACTTGTAGGAGACCCGGTTGTAGCACATATTTACGACTTAACCTCTAAAGACATTTTAATTATTTATTAATTATATTATTGACTTGTAGGAGACCCGGTTGTGTCAATTTAGCTCGGACTAGACCCGAACCGAAACCGTGCCCATGTAATCTTGTAGTGAGACCAAAGACGTCCATGTAGACGTATATATGCATTTATTAATTTTGATTGTCCAAATAGGCATTTCATATGTAAAGGATTTATATATATAATATATATTTTATTGTTATTGAATTGATATTCTATTTTTAGAAATAGGATAAACACCATACTTAACTACCCTTGTGCAGTTGGCGATATTCAGGCTATACCTGCAATTTCAAAGTACATCTAGTATTGAATTATTGTATTTTTTTTCTCCTACATTTTGTTATTACTAATGTTATGATAATTAATGTGTATATATACGTATATAATTATTATTGGTTATTTTCTATTTTTGAAAATAAATATATTTTATATCTGTGTACATATTGTTATAATAACCCTATACTAGGAAGATTTAATATTATAATTTTTATGAAAAATGGAACTATTATATCATATGTATATATATGTGTGTGTGTGTGTGTGTGTGTGTGTGTGTGTGTGTGTGCGTGTGTGTGTGTGTGTGTAGCTATATATATATATATAGAAAACAAAAGAAAAAGAAATGACAAATAAAAGAAACAAAAAGAATAAAACACAAACACACACACCCATACCTAAACCAGCCCAGCCTGGCCGAACTCCCCCCAACCCGAGCCTGCACAAGTAACCCACCTCCACTCTGTTCATATATATAACCGAATATGAAAACGAGAGAAGAAATATAAAAACCCTAAGGCAAACCTAAACCCTAACCAATGTCATCTCTCGTCGTGACCACCCCCTACACCTGGCGAACCTCCCCGGCGTCAGACCGCCGCCGCAACAGCGCCACCGGTCAGCCAGGCGCAACAGCAGCCGTGGCCACAGTCAGCGTGAGCAGACAGGTATGCTCCTTTTCATCGTAGTTTTCTCCGCGCATACTAGATCATATTCGATTCCGTAAAATCTTGTACGAAGCCTAGTTGACCCTCTTGAAACCCCAGTAGATAGAATCAGGAATGGATAACCTGATTGTTCAGAAATTTGAGGTAAAGATCGATAAAAACCCGTTAAAAATAGGACATAAAACTGTCCCAACCCCATATTGGAAGGCAGATTTCTACCAAACCATAGCGATATTTAGAAATCTATTAAAAGAAGATTATAGCCTATATAAATAGTAAGAAAACCCTATTATTACGTTTAATTATAGATGAATATACAATAAGATTATTCAGATAGAAAATGAGAAAAAAAAATACGAGAACTGTTTTCAAAAAACATAGAAAAGCCTCCGAGACGACGTGCGTCCCACCAAACCGGGTGACGTGGTCACGAACGAAAAGCATTGAAAGGTGCGTAATGGCATCGTGGACTTGTGGGCTTGGGCGGAATTCAAATTGGTTGCGTGTGCGCGACGAATTTGATGCGTATCCGTCAAAATTCACCGTATCGGCCTCGGTGCAAATTTTCTAATTATCTTGTGCACGTTCATCAGATCGAGACGAAACTTGTGCCAGCAGGACCGTATCATTTTTTTGGTCCTGTATGCTAAGTTTGGTCCGATATGAGACAGTTGACCGGATCACCGTTTTACGGGCCCCACGATCCGACTCAACGGGAGATTTTGTGCACGGGCCGTCAAAATCCAACTTTGGACATACGGTTGGGTTCGTATAGGAAAACCGAACCTGTTAACATATAATTTGATGACTTTAGAGACCATAGACATTGACACACTTTTCGGTGCAAAGCGGGTCCAACGGTGGACACCGTTTTGATTCGAAATTACCGTTTTTCCCTTGTGTCCAAAATTAGACTTAAGGACAGGCAATTCTAGCTAATTTTACTATTTAAAATGTTGGTAATGTTTATTTCAACATTCGGAGACTTTTGCATGTGTTGACTGTTGTGGCTCACTTAGTGATATAGTATTATCAGTTTCACCAGCACAGGACCTCAGGCGAGTACATCTCTGATAGTTTTTATATTTGATTATCTCTATGAATCATGTACGTAGTAGTGTTTTACATTGATATTTTATTGGTTCTTGAACGATGTTACACGAGATAGTAGTTATGGATTCTTTACATGTTTTTCGTGACCAATCTATTACCTGTTCGTGACCTGTTTGGATCCATGAGTACTAGTCGGGCGGGGAAATACTCTAGACATGTAAACAGACCCAAAATTATTTGTGCCTAATAGCAGTCGCATACCTCACGTGCGGGGTGTCGGATCTTATTCGTGCCTAATAGCAGTCGCACATTTCATGTACGGGGTGCCGGATTTACCCTGAGCCGTTTACATGTCGAAGTAGTATTTCAACTCACTAGATAGATATATTTTTTAGTTCTATAGTATACATTGCTAGCTACATGTCTACTCTGTTTTAGTACTCACTTGTCATTTTCACCATGCTCAGTTTTGCCATGATTCCATGCTTATCTTTTCGTCGTATATTTCATTATTATTTACAGATTTATGGATTTTGTCATTTATTGAGACTGTTGTGAAAATGTACTCATTCCATTCCTAACTGGAAACCAATATTTTTTTGGTTAGCTGTGGCTTCACTTAGCATTGGGAGATACGGGTGTACTTGCAGACAAAAACCTAGAAATTAGATAAAAGTGATCATTTTTATTGCTTGTAAGAACTTTGTACTTTTCATTAAATATAAATCTTGTAATAATTTGTAGATTAGGTTTAATAATGTGAATGAGCAATAAATATTATATTTTGTGATTTTGAGCATCTTGGTCGTGACAGCGTTCTATCACCGACTTTGCGGCGTAGGCTGGCTTGGACACGTCTTGTATCCAAAAAATGGGTGCGGACCGTGATAATAGGTCCACAAAAATCACCAAAATAGTTGAACAAAGCAAAGGGTTCTTTATTTCTTTAACAAACGAAATAACAAAGAGCTACATTTTGTAAGAACCTACACCAAAAGAGAGACAGAAGTGTCTTCAAATCAAAAGAAAATAAAGCTAAAAAAAGAGAATAAGTGTCAGCAATCAGCCCGTCCACCCGACATTGCAATTCTTGAGCTCGAGTCTCCACAGTCGCTAGAACGCGACGCTCAGCTTCCTGACGTATTGCATGCCTGACCTCAGAAGCAAGGTCGGTAGTGAACTTGTCGTCCAACTCCTTTTTCTGACGAAGCAAGAGGGCAGCGCGGCGAGTGCACCTAGCCGTCTCCTCTATAAGATGGACGTATTCAGCCTGCGCCTGTTTAAAATCTGCCAGAAGCCAGGCTCGCTGCTCTTATAAATAATGAATTTGTGCGTCTACTGCCGCGAGACTGACCTTCACGGACTCTCGCAGTTTGGCCTTCTCCTCCATCGCCGAGGATGAACTATCTTCCTTGTCTACAGTATCGGCCATTTCTTGCGTCCAGGTAGCAATGGTGTCAGAATAAGCTGACTCAACGACAGCCTCCAGTTTACCCTGCTCTTCTTTGATCAAGGCAGAAAAATCATTTCGCCGAATATTCTGGAGTTTCGTCAGGCGAAGATCGATCTAAGTCATAGAAGCTTCCAAAATCTCGGCCATATGATCATGGCCTTGATAACTACGGATCTGCTGGATAAAAGGGAGCGCCATGTGCCTCACGGTCGCGAAGCTTCCACCTTCGTCCAACACAGACGACACCCCCCATCGCAACATCTTGTAAACGGCCTTAACCATGAATCTTACGTATTCATCTGCATCAGCCAGCACTTATGGCAATATTACAGGAGTTGCCAAAGCTATTACGGGAGTCAAGGGAGCAACTCCTGCGGAATCTCCCACACTTGAGGCTGAGGGCGCAGTCGTCGCTTGGCTCGAAGGAGCCTCAGATCTTATACCTTCAGGAAAGAAAACCGAAATCTCGGAAATCATGACCCCTGAACTTCCCTGAGGGCCTGATATCTCCTCCTAGGTAGGAGAAAGAAAGGGTGCATCTTCCACCATAGGACTCTTGCCCTTATTTAATTGGGCATCAAGCAGCCCCACAATAGCCGGGTCCTTTACAGCAATCCTGACAACAACATCGGCGGCAGATACGGATCCTTCTACCATCAACGGAAGGTCTTCAACATCAGACGAGAGAGCAGATCCTACCGCCTCTTTCTCACTCAAGTCCGGCGTAAGACTCAATAGTCGAGCTACTCCTCCCTCATCAGTATCAACTCTCGGGACAGGACTCGGACTCGGTAGGCGAGTCGTGTCACCCACCGGGACAAGAACATGGCTAGACAATAGAGCAGCCCTTGAAATTGGGATCTCCAAAGCCTCCCCAAAAGAGGGTTCAGCGGCCGACTTCTCGACACATTCTCTCTGCTTCTTGCGGGAAAGTCCCCAGCAACATCTTCTTCAAGTACGTCATCGGGGGACGATGAGTCCAATTCTTCCTCCTCATCAGGAGGGGCTTGTCTGACAACTTTTTTTGAGCCCCCCGTGCCAGTTTTGGAGGACCCCACAGTAGATTGCTTCACTTCCCGTAAAGACTCTGCTCCACCCCTCCGAAAAGAGGGGTCAACATCCTCAGGTGCTGCTTCACCTGTAGTATCATCTCTACCGTGGCCCAAAGTACTGGGGACCTCCACGGTGATAACATCATCCAAAGTCTCATCCACAGGAGATGGCACGATCGGAGGGATACGCTCATCAGGTGAGATTGCCACTTCCTTTGGTTGACTTGGGCTCGGTTTCGACGACCGAGGTTTTCTCTTCTCCTGTAAGAAGAAAAGACATATAATCGAAAGAGGAAAGAACTGAACCAGACTGATGACAATGCACATACCGCTATGGGAGCTGGTTCTGCAGGAGCTGTCGAAGGCCACACCTGCGTTACTAAAGCCTTCTTGGGTCTCTTTGGGTCAGATGAATCTGCCTCCGTCGGGGCACGTCTCTTCGATGGTCTGGCCGAGGGGTCCTCCTGGGAGCTTCCTGCCGGTGCCACAGGGGCAATTCTGTATGTTGTCACTTTAGGAGGATGATAAGCTCAAGCCGTTGCCAGCATGCCTTCCGAAGCTTCGAGCTGCATGCCGGCAATGAAACTAGTCTCCCGGTCAAATCCAACGGGAACGGTATTCATTGCACAGTAAAACTTTGCGGTAGAATACAATATATGTGGCTGGGGGTTACGGACCGGCAGCGTGAATCGCACCCCAATGTACCCGATATTGTAATACTGCCACCCCGGTCACCATCCAGTAAACTCCCAACGAATCCCAGAGAGCTACTGGTTTTTTTTAAACATTAGTTGGGTATAGCCGAATTGGCGTTCAAAGTGACTGGGCAAATATGGCTCCAAGAAGCAGCAGTTTCGATTTCGATACACAATGTGTGAAGGCCGGATGCTCTGCAGCCAGTGGAACCCCCAGGACACCAAAGAAATTGTATCTTCGCCGATATCTTCTAGCTCCTCGTCTGCCTCACAACCATCAAAGGTTAGAGCAACCTTGGTAATCTCCCATCCCTGGAGATAAGACAGAACCTTCCTGCAGACAGGTACCCCTGTATTCAACCACTTTTGCCAGTAGAAGCGACGGATAAAAGCGTCGCCTTCCTCATGCTCCTCGGCCGACCCAGGAGTCATTACGTTTGGGTGATGCAGAATCGGCCATCCCATCAGGTAATGGAAGGGCAGCTCCGTACGAGAGAAATTGCCCCTCTTGCCCTTCTCACCTATCACATCATCGATGAATTCTCTCAAACCCCGCTTCAGGTTGCACACCATACCGGGAAGCAAAGCCAAAGGATAACCGAAGACCAGCTTCACAGCCGGCAAAATGAGATTCCTGGATATCCTCTCCAAGAAACCAGACCCACCGGTGAATACATGGTCACGGAGCCATAGCATCAGAAAGGACGCCAATACGGCCTTTGGAGGCATCTTGTGAGCACATTGTAGAAGCAGCTATAGATGTGCTCGTATAGCTCTCGGTCGTCGTTTTTACGAGGGTTCTTCTCATTGAGCTTGGACATTTTAGCAAGTACCTCAGCGTGGGAGAGCCCCTGAGGAGTCGTAAAACAGATCTTCGAACGATCCGCCAAGTCATGCTTGAAGACATAGTCCCTCCAAGCATTCACATGGGGCTGCGCCCTGCCTTTCTCCCTGCACTATAGTAGGTAATAATGGCTCACAATCTCCTTGAAGAGCGCCATCATCTCAGAGTTCTTCTCTTCCAAAGCCAATAACTCCTCGTTCGAGGGAAAATACTCCTCATAAGGTTTAGACCCCCAAGAGAGCTTCGAGACCTCGTACATCTCGTGCAGCGCCAGTCCTAACTCCCCTACGAGAGTGAAAAAAGTGCCGGTGTGGGTATTGTACATCTCCAAAAGAGTGAGAAACATGTGCCTATTCAGGTTATGCCCGCCTGAGTAGCATGAACAGCAGCGGTAAGACCAATCTTCCTGAGATCGGCCGTAAACTTCGTCAGAACCCAAAGGGTCAACTCATCCCACTTCGGCACGTAGTGGCACCAACCCTCGACCCGAAACTCTTCCTTCGGGTATGATATCTTGGCCGACGCCAGACGATTGACGAAGGTTGAACACTACCAAAATACAGTAAATTAGCGACGGATATCGTCCGTCGGCGTTAGCGACGGCTTTGTGGTAACTAGCCGACGGATTAACGACGACAAGCCGTTACATTTTTATTTTATTTTTAGGGGGAGAAAAGATCGCACATCTTTCGCTAGGGCGTGGAAGATATAGCGACGGATATTCAGTCGTTGCTATGCAGTCGATTATTTGGCAGGAATTGTAGGAAGAATTGGCAGGACAATTCTTCGACTACGTAGCGACGGATATTCAGTCGGCAAGTATCAAAAAGAGTGACTAACGGGCGACGGATAAAAATCCGTTGCTAGTCCGTCGCTAAATATACGTTCCAGACTTAAATTGAAATGGCGGAGGGAACTTTTCGCATTCTCCCTAAATTTACTCTCTCTCCTCTCTCTCACTCTCCCGCGGCTTCGGTGATCGGCGTCGGCGTCCTCTCATCTCTCTCTTTCAAAGGTAATCCCCTCTCTCTCTCTCTCTCGATCTCTCTCTCTCTTTCGCGGTGTCGTAGAGGCAGCGGGGGCGGCGGGCTTGGGACGGGGGCATCGGGGGCTGGGAGGCGGGGGAACGGCGGTGGGCGGGGGTTATGGTTGGCGGGGCTGCGGGGGACGACGGGCTTGGGGCGGGGGCATCGGGGGCTGGGCGGCGTGCTTGGGGCGGGGGCGTCGGGGGCTGGACGGCTGGCTGGGGACGGGGGCGTCGGGGGATGGGCGGCGGGCTTGGGACGGGAACGTTGGGGGCTGGGCGACGGAGGGCCGCGGTGGGCGGAGGGTTGTGGGTGGCCAGACTGCGGGGGACGACGGGCTTGGGGCGGGGGCATCGGGGGCTGGGCGGCGTGCTTGGGGCGGGGGCGTCGGGGGCTGGGCGGCGGGCTTGGGGCGGGTGCGTCGGGGGCTGGGCGGCGGGCTTGGGGCGGAAGCGTTGGGGGCTGGACGACGGGGGGCCGCGGTGGGCGGAGGGTTGTGGGTGGCGGGGCTGCGGGGGTCAAGTGGCTAAGGCTCACTTCCGATTTCATGTGGTCTCTAAAATTTATTCAAACTTAGGTCACAGTTCCCTTCTTTCCGTCTTTTGTTTTTTGCTCACTGCTATGCACAGCCATAAGCACACATTTAAACTATGAACCCTAATATTGGCCCAACGGTGTTCTTGTCCAGGTTACAATGGACTTAGCAGGAGTCCATTCCCTGCTCTTCTATTGAACTGTCACACATATATATATGCAACCGACGCACAGCCATAAGCACTCTTCATATATATATGCAACCGAACTACTTTGCTCAAATCCTGAAGATTTTTTTACAAGTCTAAATATATATATATATATTGAAAAAAAGGGTACTTTTATTCAAAAAACAAAAAAACTACTGGTTACAACCCATAGCAATACGCTACAAGCTATAAGCACTACATGCTGTTATCCTCCCATGAGGTTGGCATACGTATCAATGTTGTTTAAAATCCCATGAATAGTCATGTATATGCCTTCAAAAACTCTTCTATTTCGCTCACGCCATATGTGCCATACTGCCGATAATAGTTTGATCTTGGCTTGAGGCGGGGGCGTCGGGGGCTGGGCGGCGGGCTTGGGTCGGGGGCGGCGGGGGGCTTTGCTTCTCAAATTCATCTGAGTTTATATATTGGCTAAATAATGTGTTATCCATATTGGGTGTTATCCATTAGTTTGGTGCATGGTGTTTAGATTAGTAAATATGAATATAGGGTTTGGGTTCATGGTGTATATGTTCACTGTCTCAAGGACAGTACGAGTTCTTCATCTGCCTTCTTTGTTAAGAATATCCTTGGGACATTCGCTTCACCAAAGTCACTGAATAAGTGAAATTTTTTCTGGAAAATCGACCCTTAGAATGTATCAGTTGTGTGCTTCTATATAGATGTATATATCTATACATCTAACTGTGATATACATACGTGTATGTGTGCTTTAGAGAGTGAGGAATGAAGACAGGCAATGATGATATGACAATCTCAGTTAGCGACGGACTAGTGACCGGTTAGCGACGGATTTTTCCAGCTCCATTTGGATTAATCTATGGTACGACATGGTGATCAGGACATAGTCCCTGCAGCCATTCGACTGACGAGACAAAAACTATATAGCCATAGATAAAGTTGACTGTCCTCCCACCCTCATCTCTCGGCAATGATGATACGACAACCTATCACTATATATATCTTATATAGTAGTAGATGATGTCTTAGTATTATATTATGTGAGTTCATCTTGATTCTGGTACATTCTTCAGATACTAGATACGATAAGAACATATACTACACCATATGTACAGAACATAGATGATTCACACTAATGTATGCTAGAATGAATCTTGGGTTGTGTTTTGAGCCATCCGTTCTTACACTTGGAAAAAAATTGAATTTTCTGTACTTTATCTGCTTTCAAAAATGTACTCAAATTACATGATGGTTCCTTTAGTTAGCTTGCTTATGTTACAATTATATTATTTTTTAATATCGATCTTACCAGATGGCACCCATGTCCCGAGGAGCAGCACGTCGTTTGAGGGAAACAGTGAATGCTGAGGTGGCTCCTCCTACTGTTAAGGAGGAAGTGGCACCGATAGCTAGTGAGACCGGGAGTTCTATTCATCCAGCACCGGTAGCTAGTGAGACCGGGAGTTCTATTCATGCAGCACTTACAAGGGACTACATCTCTCCTCACGCCAAAGATCCCGCTTATTCGAGGTGGTTGCGTAATCGTATCACTGAGCGTTTGCGTGAGCTGCGTGGTTCTTATTAGCTATTAGTACTTATTTGTATTGGACTATTTGTATTGGGTTATTTTTGTATTAGACTATTTGTATTGGACTACATATATGAATTAGTACTATGTTAATCTCTGGATTGTATTAGACTACGACATGGTGATCAGGACATAGTCCCTACAGCCATTCGACTGGCGAGGCAAAAACTATGTAGCCGTAGATGAAGTTGACTGTCCTCCGACCCTCATCCCTCGGCAATGATGATACGACAACCAACCAGAGAGGATACCCTGAGAGATCCATCTAAGTAGGACGTATACTCTGAGAGATCACTTTTACAAGAATGATATCAGTAGTGGGATTGAGTGTTGGAGGAGATATTATCAGAGTATACGTCCTACTCAGATGGGTCTCTCACCGTTACTATTTTTTTCTGACAGCATGGTGGATGTGCTCCGTCAACAGATTCTTGCTCCGAGCCAAAACTTTGCCCCGGAGCTCAAGTAGACATCCTTCGTGTAGAGCTCGAGTGAGAGGTTCCTGACAGCATGGTGGTCTCCTTTGTCAAAGTATCCGTGCTCATTACTACATAACAGGAAAGAGTTTGGAGGATTATGTCAGAACACACGGCTTAGAAAATTATGACATGTTAGTTTTCCGACACCGCGGTAACATGGTTGTCACATTAAGGGTCTTTGACAAGGTGATATGTTGTGAAAAGATATATCCTTATAGGTCTCCTATGGATGTTAAAGAAAACCTCTGTACTTCCTCCGGGTCATGCCGCCGGCTGTGCTGCTTCTTCCTCCTCTTTCTGCCCAGTTTTTCTCCCCCGACTCTACACTTGAGGTGGATATCATATGTGGCTGAGAGAGTCAAATAAGAAGAAGAGAAGTAGGAAGGAGCAGATGGGTCCAGAGCCATGGTGGAGGAGAGGAGAAGGAAGATGCTTGATCAGAACGGAGGAATTGATGGATGGAAGAGAACTAGAAAGCACTGAGCCTTCCTGTTGTGAGAACTGTGAAGTGTGAGAAATGAGAGGGGGTCTTTGATTTTTGTATTCATCATCATTAGAGGGAGCAGCACTGAAAAAGTTGTGACGTTGATAGCATGAGAGAGGGAGAGGATGAATGGAGGGAGGGAAGTGGCTGCATGCCTTTGGCTCACTCGAGCGGTATTTGTCCTCCGACCCTCATCCCTCGACAATGATGATATGACAACCTATCACTATATCTTATGTAGTAGTAGATGATGTCTTAGTATTACATTATGTGAGTTCATCTTGATTCTGTTACATTCTTCAGATACTAGATACGATAAAAATATATACTACACCATATGTACAAAACATAGATGATTCACACTAGTGTATGCTAGAATGAATTTTTGGTTGTGTTCTGAGCTATTTGTTCCCATACTTGGCAATTAAGCATGTGAAATAGAACTGATTATGTTTAGTTTGTCTTACGATACAGATTTTCACATCCAAATTGAAATAGATCGTTACTTCGTTGATCGTACATGGAAGTACTATCGGATCAACCTCCTGGACCGTAGGTACTTATAAGTATTGACCGTATCGAATTAGTATCGATCTATCATTTTGGTATGGGCCGTATCGGTTGGTATTGGTCTTAGAGAATTGGTATCGTTCTATCCGATATGTATCGGCCATATAGCTAGGATTCATATTGGCCTTATAGATTTGGTATCGGTCATATCCGATAGGTATCGGCCGTGTTGGATTAGTATAGACCATTTCGGATTAGTATCGTGGAAGGTTTAGTAACAACTGTACTTGGGTTTCTCTCTTCTAGAGCTAGATTACCATTGCAAGAGAGTCACGAGAGCGTAGCTGGCCAATTACAGAATATACATACTTCCTTTTCAATCTCGCTTCTTCTGATGGAAAAGGAAGCATGTATGTTACTGTAACTGGCCAATCACAATCTGGTGACTCTCTTGTAATAGTATTCTAGCTCGAGAAGAGAGAAATCTAAGTACAGTTGTTACTAAACCTTTCACGATACTAATCCGAAATGGTCTATACTAATCCAACACGGCCGATACCTATCGGATATGACCGATACCAAATCGATAAGGCCAATATGAATCCTAGCTATACGGCCGATACATGTACATATTGGATAGGACGATACCAATTTGTTAAGGCCAATACCAATCTGATACGTCCTATACCAAACCGATAGACTGATACTAATCTGATACACTAGATACTAAGTACATCCGGCCTATACCAGCGGATCCACCAATTACTGCACGATAGGCCCAACGACTCCAGTTACATCCGGTTATTGGTGAGTACATGACTACATAGTAATTCTGTTAGTCTTGTGATACAGATTTTTACTCTCTCATGCTACCAACGTTACAACTTTTCCAGTGCTGCTCCCTCTAATGATGATGAACGCAAAAAACCAACGTCACAACTTTTATAATTTGAGTAAATTTCTTTACCCTATATGCAAATTTTTGTTGTCAGAGAGATGGCTCCTAGGACTCGCCGAGGTGGTGCTGCTAGTCGAGGAAGGGGCCGAGGCAAGAAACCCTTGGAGGTCGACATGGAGGAAGTCCCCGTCGTCAAACAAGAGCCGGTGACTGTTAAAGAGGAGGTGTTACCAAAGATCGAGGTCAAGGAAGAATCGATGACCATCAGGGAAGAGATTGCTCCCAAGGTTGAAGTTAAGGAGGAGCCACCGTCAGAGAGTAGTAGCATCGTGACCCTCCTGTCCCTACAGAAGACCTCAACCAGATTGAGCCTTCGTATGCAAAGTGGCTGATAGAATGGTACATGCCTCAACGCAACTATGATCCTTGGCTGTGAGGATTCATCGTCTGACTTGCGGTCTTTGCTGAGGCCAAAGTCGATTTTCCTATGTATTTTGGAATTTTGGAATATTTGTGGAAATTTTGGAATATTTGTAGGAATTTTGGAATATTTGTGCTATGATCGGATTATAACGACGGATATTAGGTTACTCTTCAGGATAATTGATGTCTATTTTATATTAATTTAGTTTGGTCTATATGATTCTTGGATAATTGGTGTACATTAAATTCGTATGTGTATATTTGGTCTATGTGATTCTTGGATAATTGGTGTGCATTATATAGTTGGTCTATGTGATTTTGGATAATTGGTGTGCATTATATATTGGTTTGGTTTATGCATATTTTTGCGAACATGGAAAGTGCTGCAATTTTTTTCAAAAAAATCTTATTTAGTGACGGACTAGTGACCGGTTAGCGATGGATATTTCCAGTTTCCGACTACTGTTCGACGGCATATCCGTCGCTACCTGGAGATTTGAAAATGTTTCCAGGTAGCGACGGGTGGTCGACGGAATATCCGTCGGCAATGTTCTGGTGGTATATAGTTCGACGGAATGGCGACGACTCATCCGTCGCCATGGTTCTGGAAATACCAAGTATTTCCAGAACATGGTCGATGGATAATCCGTCAGTATTTCGTCGCTAAGCCGTCCTTTGTTAGCGACGACAATCGACGAAATAGCGACGGCAAGATACACTCTGATACGCTATTACGACGGTTTATCGACGGACCATTACGTCGCTAGTGTCTATACAGTTCAGTATTTAATACTTGAAATGGACGAAAGCCCGTCCGAAAGTCGTCGCTAATGCTTCGTATTGTGAAGTCGACAAACCGTCGCTATTCCGTCGCTTGACGACTACGTAGCGACGGATCATTATTAGCGACGAGCTGATTGCCGATGGATTATTTTGGCCAAGATCCGTCAGTGATCGGTCGCTAATACAAATTGCCGACGAACGAGCGACGGATCTGGCCGTCGCTAAATCGACATATTTTGGTAGTGGAAGCATTGAACGCAAAAGTGTCGGTGGGAACATCACTATAGATACCCCCGGGACCCATAGTTCGCCAATGATAAGAGGTTCTGGCTTGCGTAGCCGTCAAAGCATCCCTCTGGTTAGAAGAGGTGTCGAGCCGTATGGTGCCGGCCACGGCTCCACCTTGAGAGGGAGTGAGTTCCTACTCCATCCTTCTCTTCGAAGAAAGACTACGAAAGGTCCTCAAAGGCAATTGGCGCTCTGCTTGCTTGATATACATGGTTACGCCTCTGGATTTAAAGAACCAGTCTTCCTTTATGTTCAGCACCTTCGCTTCGGTAGAAGTCAGGCGATCTCCAAATAGGAATTCAGGCTTCAAGAAATACTCATTCTCAGACTCAGCAGATCTGAGTCTTCCTCTCTCCATCATGCCCTGAAGGAAAGTGTGGTGCTGTTCACGAATCTGAGCCATCCTCTCTGGAGACTGATCCAATATAATAGTATCCCTGGTCGGGTTCACAACCTCTTCATCAAAGTCTATGCCCAGTTGACAGAGCGCATGGTCCAAAAGGACTTCGTTCAGCAGGGGGATAGTCATCGACACTGTCACACACAATAAAACAAAGCTATTAGGCACTCTGGTGCATCAACTGGGCAGAAACCCATACGCATAGAGGGAATCCCAACAAAGGCACACCAGATCAAAAGACCGGGTACAATTGAAGGGAATCTTTTACGCATCATCAGGATGTAAGTCCATGCGCATCAGTAAGTGAAGCTTCGGTGCATCATCAGGACCTAAGTCCATATGCGTCAGCAAGTGTAAACTTCTGCACATCATCAGGACCTAAGTCCATGCGTGTCAGCAAGTGAAGCTTTGGCACATCATCAATACTTAAGTCCATGCACGTCAGCCGAAAGAGCTTCGGTGTATCATCAGGGCTTAAGTCCATGCGCGTCAGCTGAAAGGGCTTCAGCGCATCATCAGGACAAAAGTCGATACGCGTCAGCCTAAACACATCAACACGAGATGGTCCATCTGCAGTCGGGTCATCCCAATATCACTGCAACCAAGACCAAGGCAAAGGAATACCCACCGAGCACTTCCGGGCGAACGTCGGCATGGGCTGCCCTGACGACGGAGACCTCCTCCGTATCGACCTCCAAGGGTTCCTTGCCTCGGCCCCTTCCTCGGCTAGCAGCACCGCCTCGGGGAGTCTTGGGAGCCATCTCTCTGACAAAGGAAAGAAGAAAGAAAAGAGTTCTGAGGAAGAAGAAAACTTTTACAGAAAAGTAGAAGACTCTCTCTCCTCACAAACCACCTATTTATAGGCTTGGCCTCGCACGTAAACCGATGAGGTGTGACATCAGCAATCAGATGATCAACCAATCTAGTTATACCTACCTATTAATTCCTTTGCTATAAGGGAATGGAGATTTTGGTTTTGTTATGCTTAGTATAGAAACAAAACAAGTGTGCCTTCTCTCTTCATCTCTTTCTATGTAGAAAGAAGAAAGTTGAGACTTTATCAAAGACCTCCATGGGGAGAAGTAAAAAAGTTAACTTTGTTGACAAAATCTACAGTATCTTCTTCATTTGATCAAGATTTATAGTCCAATAGTTTAACTGTAATGATCCATCTTCCTTTGCCTCTACCAATCAGGCCCTTAGCCAGGACCCTTTTTCCTGTGAATACCCAGACCAGATTATTCAAAAATGTCTCAATTTCATAGCAAAAGCCAATGCTAATGGAGCTTTATTGACTCCCACTTTATCGGATTAGCTCGTCTTACTGAGAATTTAACTTTTGTAACATCTTGATCTCTTCGTCGGCCTCGGCTTTGCGAGTGCTTTATTGATATTATCATTACTCGGGCATGTAAAACAGTTTGAGAGTTGGCAATCGATCACTACATTGATCTCTTCAACTCGTTGCTTGTAACATGGAGTGAGTTTGAACTTTTCGTAACGCTCTTCTTATTTTTCATACCATCATTTGCATCTTTACGACTGTTTTTTTTCATATATCATAATGCTGTTATGGTTTACGCTTTTATCACGTCTTCTCTCAATTCTTAAGTTTGTTATTGTGTTAGGAATGAATCAAAATTGTCTTCACTTAGTCAATAGTTTTGTTAACTACATTCATTATTTGTCCAATGTATATTGACTAAGCTTAGTCAAAAAGGGGTCTATAGGCTTGTTCAAAGCTATGATTGTAGGATTCTCAATCTATTTCAAGTTTGAAGTGCTGCTGGTTCCTTTCCATGCTTTGGTTCCTTCCCATGCATGTCCTGGGTGTCATGGGGTTAATAGAATTCTCTGTTTTCTCTTTTTACTGGACCGATTTTTGGACTTAACTTTTTATATTTTCTGTACAGACTTTTATTTTTACATTGGTTTTTTCCATCTTGTTACTGTAATTCTTGCTAGAATAATTGTAGTTCCCATTTAAAATGTTTTCCAATTTTTTCCGTCTTCACTTAAAGCTTCCTTTTTCACTTGAAGCTTCCTTCGTCACTTGAAGCTTTTTCTGTATATTGTTTTTTTCCCATTTTTTTTGTGCACAGGTCTGTACAGTTTGGAAGAACTGTTAGTAGATTTGTACAATTTGTTTAAACATTCACAAACTAATGTGGTCTAGTCTGTATAATTTGGAAGAACTTGTCTTTCTTTTCTGGTTGTTCGTGTACAGTTAGCAGGTTGCTAATATATTGGCATATCTTCATTTGCAGGTCCTTCAAAAGCAATCTGGATATGCTAAAATGATGGGAGATGATCTTTTGATGATAAAAAGTTTGGGTTAATTTTTGGGTTCATGTTGGATATACTAAAAACATAGTGTAATGGTGGAGATAATGGGTTCATTTTGTAACTGATGTTGTGGGTGATGTATAGTATTTTGGATTTATTTTG
The DNA here is from genome assembly GCA_029216955.1 of Iris pallida. Taxonomy (NCBI): domain Eukaryota; kingdom Viridiplantae; phylum Streptophyta; class Magnoliopsida; order Asparagales; family Iridaceae; genus Iris; species Iris pallida. The sequence continues at coordinate 11,231,076 of JANAVB010042820.1, read as the reverse complement.
GAAAAGGTGGTTAAGGATGCTTAATTGGTTCAGCATTTTGTATGTAATGGTGGAGACAATGGGTTCATTTTGTAACTGATGCTGTGGGTGATATATAGTATTTTGGAATTATTTTGGAAATGGTGGTTAAGGATGCTTAATGTTAAGCTTTTTGTTGTTTATAAATTGATCATATATAGTTATATATGGATTTTGATGTCTTCAATGGTAAAGAATGCTTGATGTTTTTAAGCTTTTTTTGTATTGGAGCTCTGATACCTGGAGATACATCTGAGGACAAGCTTGACAACGGCCATGATCAAATAAATTATGTGTATTTAAATTGTATGTTTTATAGCTGAAAAATACAAACACTAATTTCATAAGTATTACTTTTGGGATGGTTATGTAATTGTCCTAGATATAAACGACATCCTTTTGTAACACTAGCAAATTTGTTTAGGATGGATGTTATTCGTCACAAACTCTTTTATTTTGGAACCGTTTTGTAAGCCATCGTAAACATATAATAATTCAAACTCTTTTGGTACGGTTAGATTTTTTGACCCAAAAACCAAATTAGGACAGTATTTTATGTCCTAAAACTTTTTGCCACGTCACCCTAATAGAATTGTCACTTACCGTCCTAAAATTCATCCCAAATTACAATTTAGGACTGATTTGGGTCTTTTTAAGACAAATTTTTGGCATCCCAGAAAGATACTTTTTGTAGTGGAAAAACTACCCCGAACGTGCTGTAACTACTAAAATCGTGTATAGACACAATCCGAGTCAACTTGTGCACAGCGCGCAACTTACGCCATCCGCGCAATTAGCACACTGCGCGCATAGCACCACTTGCGCCACACACACCGTGCGAAACCTGCGCAAGCCGCACAATACGCACAATGCGCTACTCGCGTAATGTGCGCCACTTGCACACCGCGCACAACGTACGCAAGCCGCGCAATACGCACACTGCGCTACTCGTGCAATGTGTGCCACTTGCGTACCGTACGTACCCTATACAAACCATGCAGCGTGCGCAACATGCGTACAGCATACAACCTGTACAAATCGTGGAACGCACGCAATCAGCTGCGTAAGAGGCTCGTGCAATGAGCGCAACTTAAGCGTACTATGCGCCTAGCGAATGCTTATGTGCTAAGTACGAAGTGCGCCAACAAAATGCCATATTATGTCTCATGAGCCCATAAGCCCGAGTCTGAGTCACTAAGCCCCTACGGGGCTTAGCTCCAATGGAAATAAATTTCCCAAGAGCAAAAAGAATGAATGCTTCATTGTTGATTTAGCCTTTTCCATTAGAAAAATACCCCCACATGGCACGCCCATGTGCACCTTCACACCACATGTGCATCTCTAAAAGAGCATAGCTAATATATAGAGATACAACTCTTTTGTCCTAGCTGATGTGGGACTAAAATTTCAAAACAAAAGGCCAAACTCCAACAATCCCCCACATATCTCTATATATGGGTTTAAGTGTTCCCCACAGTAACTGCCCGTCATGCATTAGGAGAGATATCGCTGACGACTTGAATCTTCCCGTATGGGTCAAATAACAGACTATAATACAAGAATGGACTAAGCCAATGAATTCTGTACCATAGCTAAAATTCTTTCCCCTCACATAATATAGTTACAAGTGCTTCTGGCTACACATTAAAGGCACTGTGCCAGCCTAGTTTCAGTGTATAATTTTGGGTATCTACAAGTTTACCCTCAAGAGACGGCCTCATATCTCTTTGTCGATACACTATAGGTGAGTTCTTTGTTAAAGAGACATGGCATGAAGCACTTTCCGCTTCCCTTGCGGTGCTACGCCGCTATGACATGGCCTAAAGCCAAGGCCTTACCCCATATCGGGAACCTCTTCGTAGTGTCATACTACTGTAGCATGAGGTCACCGCCTCTTTGTAGTGCCAAACTACCTAGCATGAAGACTTAGGCTCCCTTACGGTGTTCACCGCAATGACATGGTTTGCAAGATCGAGGCTTTACCCATGTCCGGATATCTCATGTGGTGTCGTGCCACTGTAACATGAGGAACTCCTCTTTGTAGTGCTGACTACACCCTTATTCATTTTAACATATAGCATTAGGCGACATGCCTATTTTACTACAAAAATTTGTCAGATAAGCGACGTTCCAAAATGTCGCTAATCTCGGCCAAAACGTCGCTAATCTAAATTGGTGATGTTTTCAGTGACGTTTTGGGAACGACAAAAAAAAGCGTGTCGCTAATCGAGAAAATGTCGCAAAATGTCGCTATGGCGACGTTATTTAGCGACTTTGATAACGTTGCTAATTACCGACGTTATTTGCGATGTTCCCACGTGGTCGCTAATTAGCGACGCAATTTGCGACGTTATTGTGTGGTCGCCGTTTAGCGACACTTTTGCGACATTTTGGCGACGACATGCTGACATCAGATTCGGTGCCATGTGTTGCCACGTCAGCAATTTAGCGACGCTTTTAGCGACATTCATGAACGTTGCAATAATTTAGCGACGTTTATTAACATCGCTAAAAACGTCGCTAAGTTAAAAAAATATAAAAAATAAAATCCAGAATGTAAATGGAGCTGGAGCTTAAGCCAAAATACAGAATCCAAAATACAAAATACAAAATACTGAATCCAATCCTTGGGTTCGTCGACCCCCTCGGTGGAACACTCAACACCGGCACGCACAAAACATTCCAAAATATACAAAAAATATAAAGAAAAAAATAATATCCTCAATGAACAAAGTTAATAATATCCTCAACGAACAAAGTCAATATCCTTAAATACTTACAAAGTCAATATCCTCAACGAACAAAGTAAATATCCTCAAATATGTATAAAGTAAAAAATATAGTACAGTCCGAAAATGCAAAAATAAAACTACTTATCGCCTGGAGCTGGACCCGGAGCTGGAGCCGGAGCTGGAGCCGGAGCGCCACCAGATGACTGTCGTCGTAACGCCAGAATCGTCTGATACTCCTCTGGTGACAACAGGTGGACGAGCATGTCCTCCCGTGCACCGCCAGATATAGACGATGCTCCCGGCGTACCAGCAAACGGTCGCTCCGTAGCCATCTCCTAGAACTGCTGCATCTTCTCGACCAACCGCTGCATAGCCTCCTGCATAGCGCGGGTCATCTGTCGTAGCACCTCAGTAGTCTCCTCAAGCCTCTCAAAGTGAGAGATGAGCGCAGAATCATCTGTATGCGACGCCACCATCTGCTGCAGCATCTCGTCATGTAGAGCTGCGATCTGCGCATCGACACTCTGCTGGTGGAGGAGCAACTCCTCAGTCTGTGCGGGGCCGGGCACACTAGTGGCAGTCGTAGATGCCTATAACGCAATGATGGCCCCATAGGAGCCCGTACCATAGTACGTACCCCTATGCATGCCACCAACGGCCCTCATCTACAGCTCGTCATCTGACTGAGCTGCGGCGGCCGGGGGCTGCTGGGAAGTGCTAGCACCAGCTTCCTTTGTCCGTGTCGGCCCGGCCACCCTAAGCCTCAAAAAATCGGCCTAGAAATAATATCTTTATGAATTCTCACGTGGTCGCTAAAAATTAATATTAATGAACTAGCATTAAGTAAAACTTCAAAAACTTGACCTAGAAATAACATCTATATAAATTCTCTACGTAACTAAAAATTAATGTTAATGAACTAGCATTAAGTAAAACTTACGTAGGTGTCCCGGACCTTGTCGTCTACAAACCGCTCCCCCTTTGTATGCGTGGCGAGAAACAAGGTTACCATATTCGGGTCTTCTTCTGATTCAACCTGTTACGAAATTATTATATGATTTGTCAGTTAAGTTGAAAGAAATATATTACTATAAAGTATTAATTATGGGTATACAGCGAGATATGTAGCATATGAGTGAAGAAATCCATGATGGACCGTGACCCACCACACCACTGCGACCCTGCCTGTCGTGCCCTTTTAGACTTCGCGGACTTCTTCTTGTAGGTTCCCTCCTCGAATCTCTTCTTCATTGTCGCCCAGTCGGCGGCAGAGATCCAACCCTGAATAGGCTCTCCCCGGCGCTCGCGATCATTTTGGTTGAGGATCGCGTCCCTAATGAGCTTGCTGGCGACGCTGGAAAAATAGACTCGACAACAACGGTGCGGTGGGGAGGGAAGAAGTAAGTCCGCTGAAAAAATTATAGAATTACGTAAGTTATAACATAACATACTAAATGTTAAAAGAAAATAAACTTTTACGTACCGAGAAGTGCTCAAACCAAAAGGCCTTCTTATCGGCCGGGATATCACTCCAGTTGATCCAGGCCCCCCCGTAGTTCTGTCGCAGGAATGTACCAGCGACCGGTGTACGGAGGAGGGATAATACCTGTAAAATGGAAATTAAAATTTATTAAACAAGGTTATAATAAATTTAAACAAATTAAATGCAACAATATTTTTACTTACCGTCTGGTCCGAGTACAGGCCCAAATCTCCAACCTCAGATTCCCCTTCGGGCGACACGGAGGATCTGTCTCAAATGGGAGCTGCAGCCTGCCCCTGCCCCCTGTCCCTACCCCTGCCCCTGCCCGCAGCCTACCCCTCGGCCTCGCCCTCGCCCTCGACGTGGGACTCGGCCTCAGCCTGCTCCTCAGTAGTGGGGTCGGCCTCTGAAATACTCTAAGGTACTGGCTGCGTAGAAGAAGAAGGCCCTAGCCTGGAACTTCTAGAGCCGGGTATGGAGACACTGCTGGCGACTAGACCGCTAATGTATACTGGCGTGCGGGGGGATGACGAGTCGATTGGAGGAGTGGTATATGGAGACTGTCGGCCTCGTCGACTCCCACCAGCACCGGAACCAAAGGATCCACGTCGAACCATATCTGAAAAAATACAGAAGTAAACCATACTACATCTGAAAAAAACAAAAGTAAAACATACTACATCTGAAAAATAACAAAAGTAAACCATATTACATCTGAAAATTAAACATATTCAATCCTCTTCTGAAAATTCATCTTGTTCCGAGTCCTCTTCCTCTTCACTTCTATCAACTTCCTCTTCCTCTTCTGATACTTCTACCTCTTCCAATTGATGAAACATGTCACGAGAAACTTCCGTTGAGTCTACATCGACAATATTTGTAATAAGAGGTAGTTCGTCTTCCTGATAAGCTATCTCGTCGACATAGAAGGTATTCTGAGCTTTTGTCTTACAGACTGCCCACCAATCTGATCTCCCGGCTCCTCGTTTTGGATAGCTGGTAAAGTAAACTAGCTGAGCCTGGCTTGCTAGAACAAATGGCTCATAAGCTTGATATCGACGGCGATAATTTATGTCAATAAGACCATGTTTGTCAACTCTCCAACCTCGACCTTGGATCGGATCGAACCAGTCACATATGAACAAGACGATCTTACAGGGTTCTATAGCATAATCGTGTGTCAGTTCCACAATCTCCCGTAAGATGTCAAAGAAGTCATTGCCTGGGTCGACGTCTTTATAGTTTGAAGATTTTATTCACAAATAGCTATTCTTTGTAGAATCCAAATCCAAGAATTCGTCTCTTATTCGAGCATTTGTTGAATTGAACCTGAAGCCATTTATGCAGTAACTTGGCCAGGGCTTCACTTGATAAATTGCTCCCTTGGCTAGAGTTTTAATATACTCATTCTCAATGATTGCCTCCGGACGATCAACCTAAATACCAAATAAACGATGCTAACTTAATTATTCTGTGCTAGTATATACGTACAGAAAAATTAAATTGTGAAGATATCCGTACATATGCTCTCAACCAAAAAGAAAAATGAAGTCTCATTTGCTGTTCTACTTCCTCCTCAGTTGCGTATGGATTGTTGGACGTTACCTCATCCTTAAACATGCTGAAAAGCAACAAAGTATAGGTATATTAGTTATATTGAGAAGCAACGAAGCATGCGAAATAATTTTACTTACCCCTCTAGCTTGTCCACTTCTTCTTCGTCGCAGTTGAGCAATACATATAATATTGCAGCGCTAACCTCGTCGTCATTTAGATATATTTTTTTATTTTACCAGATGGTTTTTTGTAGGCAGTAAATACTTTTAGCTTTGCCTCAATACCAACTTCATAGCCGTCGTTATTTCTGGGAGCTCTTGTTCTGTTTTTAGCAAAATGAGGATAAAAATACATGGAACAGAAGTTTGAAATCTCCTCAAGAACATATGCTTCACAAATAAAACCCTCCACTCGTGCCTTATTTTTCACCCTCCTCTTGAGGTGGTTCAACTGTCGCTCGAACGGGTACATCCAACGATAACCGATAGGTCCAGCAACAAGAGCCTCATGGATAAGATGAATCGGCAAATGCTCCATTGAGTCGAAGAATGCAGGAGGAAAAACTCTCTCAAATTTGCAAAGTGTTACCACAATGTCCTTCTCTTGCTTTTTTAAACGATCGACGAGCAACTTGCAAGAACAAAGATCTCTAAAGAATATGCTAAGCTCTGTTAATGGATCCCAGACTACCGGTGGTAATAATTCTCGAAATACAACAGGAATTAACCTCTCCATGAATACGTAGCAATCGTGGCTCTTCATTCCGGTCAGTTTATACTCCTTTATGTCGACACATCTTCTTAGATTAGAGACGTATCCGTCCGAAAATTTCAAGTCCTGGATCCATCTATAAAGTCTCACTTTGTCCTTCTTGTCCAGCGAGTAGATTGCCTTAGGCCGCAAAAGCTTTCCCTTTCTGTTGTCTATCATGTACAATGTAGGGCGTCTGCATATTTCGGCTAAGTCCAATCTAGCCTTCTGATTGTCTTTTGTCTTTCCCTTGACATCAACTACAGTGTTAATTATGTTATCAAACACGTTCTTCTCGATATGCATGACGTCAAGGTTATGTCTAATCAGATTTATGCTCCAATATGGCAGATCCCAGAATATACACCTTTTGGTCCAGTTATGATCTTCGCCAAATCCCTCACAACGGCTGTTCGTTGTAGGATCTACAATAGCACTTGAGATTTCTTTTACTTGCTCCCAAGTGTCCTCTTCGGACCACATTGGCGGTAGATCGCCCTTCTCTATAGCTCCGGCACGGAAAGCAGTTTTGTTCCTACGGTACGGATGGTCTTTCACCAAGAACTGCCGGTGACAATCAAAGAAGCATGGCTTTCCTCCGTGTTTCAAACAAAAAGCCTCAGTACGGTCCATACAATACGGACATGAAAGCCGACCATGAGTGCTCCATCCAGATAATATTCCATAAGCCGAAAAGTTGTTGATTGTCCATATTAGTGCTGCCCGCATCTAAAAATTCTATTTTTTCGAAGCATCATACGTGTACGCCCCTATTTCCCATTGCTGCTTCAGCTCATCTATCAACGGCTGTAAGTACACGTCGATGTTCCTCTTCTGGTTGTTCGGACCGGGGATGATAATAGTTAAGAACATGTAAGGTGTCTTCATGCACATCCAAGGCGGTAGGTTGTACGGAGTGAGGATTACCGGCCAGCATGAATATTGGGAGCCTGAAAGACTAAATGGGGTGAAACCATCAGAGCAGAGCCCCAACCTTACATTACATACATCAGAAGCAAAATTAGGATATGTTCGATCGAAGTGCTTCCACGCTTCTCCATCAGATGGGCAATCAAACACTCCTTCGGTCTGTTGTCGCTTGTGCCAACTCATATTTTTGGCAGTCTCATTCACCATGAACAACCTCTGCAACCGCAGCATCAACGGCAAGTAGTGTATTGAAGCAGTCGGTCTTCTAGACTTACCTGCAGCAGTTGGGTTGTAGCGATCAGCACCACAGAATCTGTACACTTCTACATCCTTGTGATCTTTGTAGTAAAGCATGCATCCGTTCTGACAGCAATCGATCTTGTCGTATCCCATCCAGAGGGATCTCACCATCCTCTTAGAGCGGTAGAAGTCTTTCGGTAATTTGGCACCCTCCGACAAGATATCGGAAATCAACTCGAGCACTCTATTGTAGCATTCTTGCGACATGTTAAAGTCAGACTTTATGCTCAAGAGCCGAGTGATCACCTCTAATGGTGAATGGTCCTCACAGCCAGGGTACAAAGGAGTCCTTGCATTCTCCAGCAACTCTATGAACTTCGCGGCATCGGCATTCGGTGCCTCCTCAGCTACGTCACGATTGTATGGATCGAAACTAGGCCCCGCAGCATCGAAGACCATGTTGACGTACTCGTTGTCGACACCAGTTCGGTTGTGGACATTCATATAAGGCTCCACATAAGGCTCAACATAAGGCTCCACATAAGGCTCAACATAAGGCTCCGCTTGGAATGCTAAAGGTATAAGCTCTCCGTGTGCGGTCCATTGGTAGTAATTCAGAAGGAAACCCTTTGTGTATAAGTGATACGTCATATCCAATTCTGGTTGAAACTTCATGTTTCGACATTTTGTACACGGGTACTTAATGTCCATGTCGTCCATGGATTGAGGAAACGCCCTCACGAATTGGAGGAATTGTTCTACTCCGGCAATGTATTCATCTCACATACCGCACCTGTCATCTCGAATACGGTTGTACATCCACGAACGGTCTAGCAGATACATGGATATAGCCATTTCTAGATATCTACAAATATGAATAAACTTCAAAACTAAAATGAATATACTACATGTATATACTACATACATACATATATACTGCGAGCCCCCAAGGGCCCCACCCCGAGCAGCAGACCCCCCAACCCCATGAGCAGCAAGAAGGTCCTAACCCGACGTACGGTCGTGACTCGGGACCATTCCTATGAGTATCGGGATCAAGGAAAATAGACGACGGCATTAACCAACCAACAAAACTACGTGTTACAAATATCGGCACTATCGGTGGTTTCGAATCGGAGTATCGAATTTTTTGGTGTCGGAAAACAAATAATTATTACTAAATTATCAGATTTTTTGGCACTATCGGTGCCCCTGACCCAGCCCCCCCTCCCCTCCCCCGTACCCCTCTCCCCTACACCATCCCTAACCCTAACCCGAACCCTATCCCTAACCCCTCCTCCACCAGCCCCCCTCCCCTCCCCAGCCCCCCCTCATCCCCCTGCTCCCCTTCCCCACCAACCACCCTAACCCTAACCCGAACCCTTACCATAACCCTCCCCTCCCCCCAACCCCCCCCCCGCCCTCGTCCCCCAGCCGCCCTTACCCCCCTGTCCCTCCCCTCCCACACACCCACCCCTAACCCGAACCCTAACCCTCCCCTCCCCCCAGCCCCCCTCCTCACCCCCAGCCACCCTTACCCCCAGCCCTACCCCCAACCACCCCCAACCACCCCCAACCATTCCTTACCCCCACCTGCCCCTTTCCCCGAGCCACCAGCACCCCCCAACCAGCAACAACCAAAATAGAGAGGGAGAGATATAGCACCCAGTTTCCCAAATGAGGGTAATTTTGAAATTTCATGTTTATAATTATTTTAATAATGATATTTAATTCATGATATGATTTTTGGTGATTTTAAATCATTTTAAAATTATTTAAATCAATGACTTGTGGTTTTGACGTTTTGCTAGTGAAACCCTAGAGACTGTTTGACCTAGAGCCTAACCATGTGATTATGATATTTTAATGTCATTTTTGGCCTAAGAGACTTGTGTCCATTTTGTGTCCATTTGGAGGTCATAGGAGTGTCCTTTGTGTTGTGGATGTGTTCATGTTACATATATAGATTTATATATATATATATTGTAATGAGAGTGTATCTATATTTGTATATGTAATAAATGGTTCATTATGATTATATAATCAAGTTTGTGAGTGTGGTTCCACATATTATTATTGCTATTATTGTTGTGGATAATTAGGATATATATTGTGTATTTTTTTGGCTCAAACTATCTAAATCCGTCATGATTTTTATCCACGTTTTTAATTTCAGCCCTAACTTAGAAATATCGTAACTTCTAGATTAAAGCTCGGTTTAATCTCCCATTTTTTTTAAAAGAAGCGTATTGAAGTTAGCTTTCCAAAAACATGTATTAATAGGCCTAATTCTTTCTGTAGCTTTCTGGATAATTATTTGAGTGTCAGCTGTACGAAAGACAAACGCGTTCTCGGTGTTTTCGCGATTCCGGGAGTTTCCGGAAACGAAAACACGATCTGTTTAAAGTTTCGGAAAGCTAACACATATATCTATAACATACTTTAATCCTAGAATTTAATTCATGCTGAATTGGTACAGTATTGATTATTAGTAGGAGTTACTATTCGGCATATGCATTTTGTGCACCCTTGTGTGTAATATAATATTCTATTTGATTTTAACCCATGTTAATGTATATACATTATGTAACTAAATAGAGAATGCAAGCATGAGTAAATGGTTAAATAAATGATGTATGAGGTGTAAGTATCCTATCTAATGTAAGCATGTATAAGTATGGCTTGTAATGAATATGTAGGTTCCATAGTATGTAATGTATGGTGCATATAGTGGTGCAAGAGAATAATGAATGGTGAATGAATGCAAGCATGAATGTAATATAATAATAGATGTAATGTATGCAATATACAAGTTAATGAGATGTAATATTCTATGTTAACACAAATCCTATATTACCTTATGTACCCCCTTACACTATGTTGACACTATCACACTTGACACATTGTTCACTTACACTTTGACACTCTTTGATATGTATATACTATGTATGCCCATTTAACTCTCACTTGCCCCTTTGCCATGTTCACATACACACATATAGCCTCTTAAATAAGTATTTATGAATATAGTTAACTTAGCTATGTATGTATATTATATATATGTTAGCATATTGTGTTGTAATATATAAGTTTATATAACCATTTGAAAAGCCGTGATTATAGATCTAATGTTGAATACCAATATATGCATGTGTATATATGTGTAGACATATATAGCTTAAAGTAATAGATTACCTAGTGTATATCCAATATGAATTCTTGTCTATTTGAGTATTGAATAATTGCATGCTATATAGAGTTGGGTGTATGTTGGCTTGTATAGCCTTGTATTGATGTGTGCTTGCTAGGATAGTCTTGGTTAGGCCTAGTAAGACTTGCTGGGTTAGGACATGACCTAGTTTGACCTAGTTTGACTAGTACAGTTGACCAGAGTTGATCAAGGGTTGACTTTGGCCTAGTTTGACCTAGATTCATGTAGAATGCATTGTAGTGCTTTATATTACCCTTCTGGACATGTTGTGACTTGTGCTGTTCTAATTAGGAGCCAGACACCTCTCCTCGGACAGTATCTTTACCTTGGACATTCAGATATCAGGCGAGTACATTCTCTGATTGTTTCATACTTGTCACGAATTATATTCTCGCTCTAGATTACTTTTACTTGATGCTGTCACGTTATCATCACGGATTGGTACTATATGGATCTCTTCTTGGGATGTTACCCCCTTACCGGGTGCATCGGATACTTTATAACATGTGTTTCATGTACATCATGTATTCCTTGCTTCTGCGTTATTCATGTACATTCATGTTCTCTCATGTTCTTACATGTACGTTCATGTACTCTCATGTTCTTTCATGTACGCTCATGTTTCCTCATGTGTTTCTTGTATAACCAAAACATCATGTCCGTAACGTAACTTGAATAGATCCTTGTGTATTGATTGTGGGTAGGGGTGAGTATAAATGGTCATGTGATTTACCCATCATGTACACTCTGTTACTTTTTATGTTCATCATGTACAACCTAAGCCAATTACATGCCATCTCGTACTCTAAATCACTAGTCACTTACAGTTCTTACTTATCATGTATATATATTTCCAGTTATCAAATATCTCTCATGTTTTCATGTACATCTTCTTACAGCGTTTCATGTATCTTATTCTATTGCCTGCTTTATATTTCCTGACATGATATGAACTGCATGAGATGTATTGTGCTCGCTCCTGTCCTGACTGGACCTGTTGATAAATTTTACAGATGGCCTGGGATTGCCTGCTAGCCTAGAGGAGACACAGTAGAGGTTGTTTAGATAGTTATTTCATTTTGTCGGGAGTTGTATTTACTTGTGGATTACTGTATTTGAGTTTTGAGATGTACTTCTAAGTTTATGTATCTTAGACACTTAGACTTCTATCTCCTGTATCTCTTTTGAATTTCATGTTTTATATATCTTCCATTATGCTCTACCTTAGATGTGATTGAGTTTACATTCTGCTATGTTACCCCCATTCGGGGAGTATAAACTGCTTAGCCTTATACTGTTAGATGCATGAGACCTAGGACAGCGTTCTACCGCCGACACTGCGGCGTAGGCTGGGCGTTGTTACGTTCTCGTGCCCTAACTCTAGGGTGCGGGTCGTGACACGTTTTTAGTGGTGGCGTATGCAGGTCGAGTTTATGTAGTGGTATTCGAACTTGAGTACCACTACAGCCTGCAGTAGGATTAGGATATATTTTGAAGGTACTCAATCACAGTTATGAACCCTTGAGAGATTTCTGGGACGACCCTTGAGAATCTTATTTTAACTTCGATTTGAGAACTCTTTTTTCCTTGATTTGATTTATTTTTACTTACTGTTGTTAAATTTGATTTTGATGGATTATGGTTGAATTTGAGTTGTATTCATTGATTTTGATGAATGATTGTCGAATTTTGAATCTTGATGATAGCTGTTGCATCTGAGTTGTATTTTGATGGATTTTTGTTCATTTTGAATTTTGAAGTTCGTTGATAAATTTGATTTGATTTATGGGTATTCATTGTTGGTTTAATTTAATTTTTTTTTGACAAGATGAAATTATATGGGCTAGGTCATCTATGTTATGGAATCTAGTCTTCTATAGTAACATTAGCCAGCATGGTGAGGACATATAGTCTGACTCTGGATATATTTCTCGGGTGTGGGAATTTAAGATTTTCGCAGCCAAGCTAGCGGCACCGCAAAAATGTTAAATACCATGATTCTAGAGGTATATGCATAAGTCAAGGACTCTGTAATTAACGTAGCCTTGCTTACTAGTATGACGGGGATTTAGAGTACCATGATTTTGGATAGACGCATATGATTATCAGATTGTACCTTAAATATTTTTAAGCATGTTTTCTCTACTTTGATGCAGTCCTTCAAAAAGAATTATTATTTGTTTTGCTTTGTTTTGCTTCTAATTATTTAACTTAGGAGTAGCTTGTGTAACTTCTTGCTATGAGTTTCTTCTTAATACAATGAATCGATGATTTTGCTAGACTTTATCTTGGATTTTATATTTAGCTCTGGTTTCAAAATGGTTCCTTCTTTTAGGGAAATAAGCAAACAGCTTTTATCGTTATTTCCTTCTTGCTATTATTCTAGTATTGAATAATAATAATAAAACTGCCTTGATTTCGTCAATCACCTATTTTGCGATCTTGGTAGGAATCTAAATGTTGGTCTTAACGTAGAATTAATTTTTTTGGGACATGAGAATATATGAGTATATTTACATAGTGGACACTTGCCTGATACGTATGCATGCTACACTTGATTTTCCACCTATCTAAAATACATATTAATATGTTGTTAATGTTAAAATTTTCAAAACCCTAATATTTCTGGTTTTCTGCTTTTCCAGTTTAAATTCGTAATTTAAATATAAATTTCATGTTATTAGTTTTGTCTACATAACTACACATGTATGATATCTGCAGAGTTTCAATTTTTAGAGAAATTGGTTAAGTTATGTTAAATTTATAAAATCTGAGACTGCATTATGTTAATATTATACTGGTTTAAATGTTAGCTTATTTTTAGATTTTGTATGTAAATGCTGAACTAAAACTGGGTTTAACCTTTCAATACTAAGCTATAACCCTGTACAAGGACACACACACACCCTAACTTAGTATACGCTGTCATGTAACCTAACCTTTCCTCTCTATGTTATGATCACATACTTGTATAGATATATATAGAGCTTAGGCATACATGTTATAATATATGTATATACATAACTAAATCTCTACCTCTTATAGATGTTTATGGTTAGCCATGCATGCTATGATTAAATAGGTTGTGTATTGTAGGTTGTTAACCCATATGCAATGAGTAGTGTAACAGGATAGCTCATATACAATTTCATGTATATTTTACATACACCCATACACACACAAACCACATAACATTACATAATGCTAGTTTTTCCTCTCTAACGCTCTCTCTGTATATATATATTATGATTTGGATTTCAATGCAAGTGATTTTCAATTCCTTAATTTTTGAATTTAATTTTCTGTACCCTTTTTCAGATAATTGGTAGTTGCCTTTATTTTGTTTTGATAAGTACCAGTTTCATATAGGATGGTAGACCGCCTTACAGTTTTGATGGTTTGTTGTTTCTGTAACTTCTCTAGTTTAGCACCCTAGATTGCTTGTATGTTTTGATACCCTATGACCGTTTCGGTTAGCATGACTAGTATACCTAGATGAGACTTTCACTACCACCGTATGCCATGACCCTGTATGTCGTCCTTTTGATCACATGATTTGTTTTAATCTGGGACTTTGATTGTGGGGGTTTGACCTAGAGGGAGTATGGACATTTTAATTTCGAGGACGAAATTTTTCTAATGTGGGTAGAGTTGTAGCACCCAGTTTCCCAAATGAGGGTAATTTTGAAATTTTGTGTTTATAATTATTTTAATAATGATATTTAATTCATGATATGATTTTTGGTGATTTTAAATCATTTTAAAATTATTTAAATCAATGACTTGTGGTTTTGACGTTTTGCTAGTGAAACCCTAGAGACTGTTTGACCTAGAGCCTAACCATGTGATTATGATATTTTAATGTCATTTTTGGCCTAAGGATATTTTTGCATTTGACCTCTTTGAATTATTTTGATATTATTTTATTATTTATGATATTGTTTTGGGGTTATTTGAGTCGGGTTCGAATTTCAACTCAATCCGACTTAAAACGGGGACCCGGGGGTAGTTTGACTCTAGTGGGACCCACACACTAGTTAGGCATGGCCCACATGATATTAATTTTAGTCCATATGATAGAAATATTTTAGTTAGAGGTTAGACTAATTATTATGGATAAGGTTAGTGTGATTAGAGACTTTAGAATGACTAATTTAGCCCCAACCAATTAGCCCTTTCCTAATACTCATAGAATAGGTTAGTAGGGGATTTTGGACTTTTCCTAATAGGACAAAACTACCTTTATGGCCAGTCACAATAAGGATAGGGTTGAGCCTCCCATTCGTCATTATCCATCTATTTTTCTCTCTCTTGTTCTTCCCCAAATTCCTAGAGAGCAATCCCTAGCAATTTCTCCACCAAATCCTTCCATTTTACCACCAAATCTTCTTCTTTCCTTCTCCATTCTTGCCAAGGAGGAAGTTACCCAAGTTTGGGAGGATTCGGAGCTCGTTCGTGTCCTTTTGGAATCTCTACGTGTCGATGTCGCCCCGGAAAGGTTTTTCTTCGATTCGATCTACCGGGAGGTATAAATTCTTTCTCCTTTTCATTTCCTCATGCATATAGGTCTATTTTGAACCCATAGAAATGACCCCCATGGTTGTATCTCCATTTGTGTCCATTTTGTGTCCAATTGGAGGTCATAGGAGTGTCCTTTGTGTTGTGGATGTGTTCATGTTACATATATAGATTTATATATATATATTGTAATGAGAGTGTATCTATATTTATATATGTAATAAATGGTTCATTATGATTATATAATCAAGTTTGTGAGTGTGGTTCCTCATATTATTATTGCTATTATTGTTGTGGATAATTAGGATATATATTGTGTATTTTTTTGGCTCAAACTATCTAAATCCGTCATGATTTTTATCCACGTTTTTAATTTCAGCCCTAACTTAGAAATGTCATAACTTCTAGCTTAAAGCTCGGTTTAATCTCCCGTTTTTTTTAAAAGAAGCGTGTTGAAGTTAGCTTTCCAAAAATATGTATTAATAGGCCTAATTCTTTCTGTAAATTTCTGGATAATTATTTGAGTGTCAGCTGTACGAAAGACAAACGCGTTCCCGGTATTTTTGCGATTTCGGGAGTTTCCGGAAACGAAAACGCGATCCGTTTAAAGTTTCGGAAATCTAACACATAGATCTATAACATACTTTAATCCTAGAATTTAATTCATACTGAGTTGGTACAGTATTGATTATTAGTAGGAGTTACTATTCGGCATGTGCATTTTGTGCACCCTTGTGTGTAATATAATGTTCTATTTGATTTTAACCCATGTTAATATATATACATTATGTAACTAAATAGAGAATGCAAGCATGAGCAAAATGGTTAAATAAATGATGTATGAGATGTAAGTATCCTATCTAATATAAGCATGTATAAGTATGGCTTGTAATGAATATGTAGGTTCCATAGTATGTAATGTATGGTGCATATAGTGGTGCAAGAGAATAATGAATGATGAATGAACGCAAGCATGAATGTAATGTAATAATAGATGTAATGTATGCAATATACAAGTTAATGAGATGTAATATTCTATGTTAACACAAATCCTATATTACCTCATGTACCCCGTTACACTATGTTGACACTATCACACTTGACACATTGTTCACTTACACTTTGACACTCTTTGATATGTATACACTATGTATGCCCATTTAACTCTCACTTGCCCCTTTGCCATGTTCACATACACACACATAGCCTCTTAAATAAGTATTTATGAATATAGTTAACTTAGCTATGTAGGTATATTATATATATGTTAGCATATTGTATTGTAATATATAAGTTTATATAACCATTTGAAATGCCATGATTATAGATCTAATGTTGAATACCAATATATGCATGTGTATATATGTGTAGACATATATAGCTTAAAGTAATAGATTACCTAGTGTATATCCAATATGAATTCTTGCCTATTTGAGTATTGAATAATTGCATGCTATATAGAGTTGGGTGTATGTTGGCTTGTATAGCCTTGTATTGATGTGTGCTTGCTAGGATAGTCTTGGTTAGGCCTAGTAAGACTTGCTGGGTTAGGACATGACCTAGTTTGACTAGTGCAGTTGACCAGAGTTGACCAAGGGTTGACTTTGGCCTAGTTTGACCTAGATTCATGTAGAATGCATTGTAGTGCTTTATATTACCCTTCTGGACATGTTGTGACTTTTGCTGTTCTAATTAGGAGCCAGACACCTCTCCTCGGACAGTATCTTTACCTTGGACATTCAGATATCAAGCGAGTACATTCTCTGATTGTTTCATACTTGTCACGAATTATATTCTCGCTCTAGATTACTTTTACTTGATGCTGTCACGTTATCATCACGGATTGGTACTATATGGATCTCTTCTTGGGATGTTACCCCCTTAGCGGGCGCATCGGATACTTTATAACATGTGTTTCATGTACATCATGTATTCCTTGTTTCTGCGTTATTTATGTACACTCATGTTCTCCCATGTTATTACATGTACGTTCATGTACTCTCATGTTCTTTCATGTACGCTCATGTTTCCTCATGTGTTTCTTGTATAACCAAAACATCATGTCCGTAACGTAACTTGAATAGATCCTTGTGTATTGATTGTGGGTAGGGGTGAGTATAAATGGTCATGTGATTTATCCATCATGTACACTCTGTTACTTTTTATGTTCATCATGTACAACCTAAGCCAATTACATGCCATCTCGTACTCTAAATCACTAGTCACTTACAGTTCTTACTTATCATGTATATATATTTCCAGTTATCAAATATCTCTCATGTTTTCATGTACATCTTCTTACAGCGTTTCATGTATCTTATTCTATTGCCTGCTTTATATTTCCTGACATGATATGAACTGCATGAGATGTATTGTGCTCGCTCCTGTCCTGACTGGACTTGTTGATAAATTTTACAGATGGCCTGGGATTGCCTGCTAGCCTAGAGGAGACACAGTAGAGGTTGTTTAGATAGTTATTTCATTTTGTCGGGAGTTGTATTTACTTGTGGATTACTGTATTTGAGTTTTGAGATGTACTTCTGAGTTTATGTATCTTAGACACTTAGACTTCTATCTCCTGTATCTCTTTTGAATTTCATGTTTTATCTATCTTCCATTATGCTCTACCTTAGATGTGATTGAGTTTACATTCTGCTATGTTACCCCCATTCAGGGAGTATAAACTGCTTAGCCTTATACTGTTAGATGCATGAGACCTAGGACAACGTTCTACCGCCGACACTGCAGCGTAGGCTGGACGTTGTTACGTTCTTGTGCCCTAACTCTAGGGTGCGGGTCGTGACAAGAGAGGGAGTCACGTACCAGAGAGGGAGGAGAGTCGCCGGAGAGAGTGAGAGTGCATGAGAGAGTGAGAGTGAGAGCGCCGGAGGAAGAGAGTGAGAGAGTAAAATTAGGGGAGGGAAATGAATCGGGAGGGGAATTTAATTTAATTAGAATTTAGCGACGTTCATACTAACGTCGCTACATTAGTCACTATTAGCGACGTCATAGCGACGTTTCGCGACGACTAGCTCATGTAACTAATATACGTCGTTGTCGCATCGCTATTTTTGTCGCTAGTAGCGACTATTAGCTACGTTTCAATTATACGTCGCTAATGTCCATAATTTAGTGACATTTTACGAACGTCGCTAAACTTACGTCGCTAATTGAGCAAATTTTAGTAGCATTTGTGTTGCTACGCCGCTATGACTTGGCTCATACAGCCGAGGTATTACCCTTTTCGGGAACCTCATGGTGGAGTCACCCCACAGTAGCATGGAGTTTCACTCCTTGTAGTGCTGCGCTATCGTGCTTCCTGTAAATCACACCAGACATTCACTCTGCCTGAGAACTCATTAAGACGTTTAAGCCAACCTTCCCACAGGATCCGTTTTCTGTAGAAAATAACAGTAGACAACAGTGGTTTTAGGTCTGTAACCTCTCCATGCTACAGAGGACAAGTATCCACCGATCCTGATATTCTTCCGGTTAATAGTCCTCCCTTGAACCAAAAGCTAAATGCCTAGTAGATTTCTCTTTGAACTAATAGCATAAAACTTTATAGTAGGAAGGTAATAACACAATATCAGAATACCTTCAAGCCCATTTTATAAGCTGTGTCATAGACCAGCTGGCGCTTGAAGCCCTTGGTGAACGGATCCGCCAAGTTCTCCTGACTCCGAATATCAATCACTATAATAACACCCCTATTGATGAGATCGTGTACTGCTCTGTGCTTCAACCGCACAGTCCTCTTCTTCCCGTTGAAGAGGTCATTTGATGCCACCGCTGCAGTCGCCTGGTTGTCATAATATAACGGTATCGTCGGTATTTGTGCCCCAACCACTGGAAGATCATACATGAGCTTCCGAAGCCATTCTGCTTCATCCGCTGCGGTATCAACTACAAAGAACTCAGATTCCATGGATGACCGCGAGAGCATAGTCTGCTTCTTCGAATACTATGATATAGCAGCTCCATCCATTGACCTCTCGCTCTCCACCTCTGAGCACCAGCTAGCATCACAGAAGCCTTCCACTAACGGCGGATCTCCGCTATAGTGCAGTGCATATGTCTGAGTCTTCTTGAGATATCTCATAACCCGTTTCATAGCTTTCTAGTGCTCAATGCCTAGGTTACTCGTAAAACGACTCAGTATTCCCACAGAAAAAGCTATGTCAGGCCTTGTGGCAGTAGTAGCATATATCAAACTCTCGATTACGCTTGCATACTCCAGCTGCCTGACGCTTTCTTCTGAATTAGGCTTCAGCTTCAGATCACACCTGTACGGCGTATCGATCCCTGGAAGATCCTGATACCCGTAACGAGTGATCATCTTCTCAACATAATGAGACTGTGATAACGCTTGTCCAGTGTCTGTCCGAATGATCTTGATTCCTAAGATCACATCAGCTTCTCCTAAGTCCTTCATACTGAACTTGCTCGAGATGAACTTCTTTATCTCCGTGACACAGCCCATATCCGTACCTAGGATTAGCATATCGTCGACGTACAGACAAACGATCACACCTCTTCTATCAGCGAACTTCGTGTAAATACACTTGTCCGTCTCGCTGACCATGTAGCCATTTGACCTTATAACCTTGTCAAATTTCTTATGCCATATCTTGGGAGCCTATTTAAGATCGTACAAGGATTTTACCAACTTGCAGACTTTGTACTTAAGACCCTTTACGACAAATCCCTCTAGCTGTTGCATATAAATCTCTTCGGTCAGCTCGCCATTTAGGAAAGCCATTTTTACATCCATCTGATGTATCACCATCTTATGTATTGCTGTGAGAGCAATCAACATTATGATGACGGTCATCTGGGCTACTGGAGCATACATGTCAAAGTAGTCAATCCCCTGTTTCTGAGAAAACCCCTTGGCTACCAACCTAGCCTTGAACTTGTCAATAGTTTCGTCTGCTTTCATCTTCTTCTTGAAGATCCATTTGCATCCGATGGGTTTCTCTCCTTCAGTAAGATCAACCAACACCCAAGTGTTATTTGAGGTGATGGAATCAATTTTATTGTCAATCGCCTCCTTCCAGGAAACTACGTTTCTGGTCTTCATCGCCTCATCATAGGTAAGCGGATCTGCTTCCACATGATAGGTGATAAAGTCATTTTCGTAGTCCTTCGGCTTCCTCACATGCTTAGTTGACAGCTCAGCTAGTTCTGGTTCAACTGTTATTTCTACAACAACATCTTCTTGGACTACATCCCCATTGAAGACTTTAGTTTCCTGTGTACCCTCATTGTTCTTCGGAATATCCGCAAGAACAATATTCTTGTGCTTTGCAAATTTGTCTTCAAAATTTTCTGTCTTGCAAGATTCAATGATATTATTTGACTCAATATCAAGAAATCTCCGAGCATCACTCTTCTCGGCATATTCCAAGAAGATCGTCTTTGTAGTCCTTGTCCGAAGCTTCTGAATCTTCAGATCTAGAAGCTTGATATATGCCAGACACCCCCACACTCGAATGACATTCAAGTTAGGTCTGACCTTGAACCAGAGTTCATGAGGAGTAATGTCTGAAGTTGCATGAGGTACTCTATTTAGGATAAAAGTGGCCGTCAATGCAGCTTTTCTCCAGTAGCACTTCGGAAGACCTGCAGTCAACAGCATTGAGTTAATCATTTCTGTCAACGTTTCGTTCTTTCTCTCTGCTACTCTGTATGGTTGAGGAGAGTACGGAGCCGTAGTCTCATTGAAAATTCCATGTTCATTGTAGAACGGTACGAATTCATGAGACCTGTACTCTCCACCTCGATCACTTCTTATTCTTTTGAGTTGTTGTCCAGTCTGCCGCTCAGTTTCGGCTCTGAACTCCTTGAACTTCTCGAATGCTTCGTCTTTAGCCTTCAGCAAGTAGACGAACGCATACTTAGAGAAGTCATCGATGAAGGTTATGAAATACTTTATCCCGACATTTGTAGACAACTGTTTGAAGTCACAGATATCAGAGTGTACCAACTCCAGAAGATCTGTACTTCGATAAACCCGAGGAAAGGGTTTCCTTGTGATCTTCATTTGAGTACAAACTTTACATTTCTTTACCTTACCCCCACACTTGGAGATAAGTTCTAGACTAGACATTCTGTTTATTCATTTACAATAAACATATCCTAGCCTATTATGTCATAACTCAAGAGTATAAGCAGAAGGAGTGATTGCATTAATTACATTGGACTGATTTACAAGCTGAATTTTGAACATTCCTTCGGAACAAAAAGCTTTCTCGAAATATGATCCCTTTATGGACATCACCATCTGGCCAGCATTGATGTCCATCTTGAGGCCTGCATTGCAGAGTAGGCCTCCCGAGATCAGGTTCTTTGCGATAGCAGGTACGTGCTTCACACCTTGAAGCGTCAGAGACTTCTCCGAAGTCAGCTTCAAAACCACCGTCCCGATCCCGAGCACTTTAGCTTGTCGCTGGTTCGCCACCATAACCACTTCAGAAGTTGGTGTATAGGTGGTAAACCACTCCTTGCTGGAGCAGACATGGCAGATGGCTCTAGTGTCTACCCACCAGTCAGAGTCAGCCCCCACCGCATCGACCTGCACAATCATAGCAACAACGTCAGTGATCATAGATACCTTGGTAGGCTCTCCTTGCTCTGATTGCTTGGTCTTTGCTTTGTATTCATTCTTGAAGTGGCCCTTCTTGCGATACTTGAAGCAAGCCAAATGAGACGTTGGCTTCTTTTGCTTGAAAGATGTTCCTTTGACTTTCAGATTGTCAGGGTCCTTCTTCTTGCTGTTGGAAGCCGCATGCTTTCCTCTTGGTTCCCTGGTATGAACCAAATTGGTATTAGCCAATTGCTTGGACAGTGCGTCCACCTTCAGTTGAGCCCGCATCTGGTCCTCAATATAGACTTCTTGCAGGAGATTGTCGAGACTGACCTCCAACTTCTTCCTATGCATGTTTGCATAGAACTTGATCCACCCAGCAGGGAGCTTCGAAACGATCCCTCCAACAACAAACTTGTCGGGGAGGGGCATTGCCTCGTCTTCCAACTTCTGTCGCAGTTTCATGAACTCCTTCACCTGCGACAGCATTGGCTTTTCGTCCTCAAAGAACCACTTATGATATTTCTCAATAAGAAATATCTTGCTGTGGTTCTTATCATCCTCGTACAGTTTCTCCAGAGACTCCCAAATCTCTCTGGAAACAGTCTTCTTTGAATAAGATTCGACAAGGGAATCTTCCATAGCATTTAGGATCATAATCCTACAAATGCTATTGTCCCTTCTCTACTTGGCCTGGTTTTTAGTAGCCGCAATGATTGTGGCTGCAGATCCAGTCTCTAGAACAGTAGGTTCCTCCTCATACAATACGTGATCAACATCAAAGAACTGAATATTGAGGAAAACTTTTCTTTTCCAGATTTGATAGTATTTACCATCAAACTGCTCTAACTTAGAGAAGTTAGGATTGACGAGTGAAGCACGGAAGTTTTCCATCGTAGCAATTAAGCTTTGAGATTGATATTGTTGGAGCACAATTTTCGATGGAAAATAGAAAAAATAAAACAATTGTAAGAACAACGTTTCAACGCAACACTTCAAAGAAGGTGCACAACAGAGATCCTAGGGGGATTATGGATTACGATAATCTAAAAAGATTTCGTAACCGTAGCAAACGACAGTAGCACTTCTAAAAAGAAGATACTAAGTGGATTGCTATAGGCAGTAGCGATGATAGGCGAAAGATGGAAGATGGCCTACTGGGGTGAATGATCACCGTTGCTTAAAGCTTAATTCGCCCCACACGAATAGCTTCCAGGAACCAGCAAGTTCGTCGAAGAACTCTGGAATACTCTGCTCTTCTGACTCCTCGGATGGCAGCGGACTCCTGCGACGCTAAGTGACGTTGGTGCAATGCTTCTCTTCTCTCTCAAAGTCTGTGGGAATTCGTAAGGAATTCTGAACTTTGTACTTGTGTTAAGAAACACTTATGTACTCTATGTTCTATTACGTGTGTCTCTACTACGAGAGAGAAGAGAGCCTTCTATAAGCCTGCGCAGTAACTGCCAAGTTAGCAGAACGTTCGGAATGTGAAAAAAACTACCGTGAACGTGTTGTAACCGCTCACATCGTATATAGACACGATCTGAGTCAACATGCGCACATCACGCGCAACTTGTGCCACCCACGCAACTAGCACACTGTGCGCACAGCACCACTTGTGACACTTACGCCACACTACGCCAAACGCACCACGCACAACCTGCATAAGTCGCACAATGCGTACACTGTGTTACTCGCGCAACGTGCGCCACTTGCGCACCGCGCACAACCTGCTCAATACGCACACTGTGCTACTCTCCCGACGTGCACCACTTGTGCACCGTGCGTACCCTGCACAAACTGGAAATAAATTTCCCAAGAGTTCGAGTCCGAGTCGCTAAGTCCCTACGGGGCTTAGCTCCAATAGAAATAAATTTCCCAAGAGCAAAAAGCATGAATACTTCATTGTTGATTTAGCCTTTTTTCCATTAGAAAAATACCCCCATATGGCACACCCATGTGCACCTTCACACCACATGTGCATCTCAAAAAGAGCATAGCTAATATATAGAGATACAACTCCTTTGGCCGAGCCGATGTGGGACTAAAATTCCAAAACAAAAGGCCAAACTCCAATACGGCTGCGACTGGAAGCACCGCCTCGTCGACTTCTTTTCTTTTCCTGCACTGCATGCTCGGGAGTTAGGGTTTCCTCCAACGCCCGTGGCCATCGTCGCCTGGACCGGGACCAAGACAGTCTGGAACCAAGGTTGGAGTCGACGTCGACGGACTGGAACCAAGGCGGCGAGTTCGCCGAGGCTGAGGACGAGGACTTCCCTCGGGCCACAAACGAGGGTGACTGAGCTCACTCGTCCTCGTCCGGGAGCAAATTTGACATTGGGGATCCCATCGAACTCATCCGCGTCCTCGTCCAATAGATTGCCGGTGACATTGGAGGAGGGTTCCTTGACAAGATCCGACGGGTACTGGATCTTCGGAGTCAGATCCGAAAACGAGAATGGTCGGATCCTCGGAGATGTTTGGATCCACGATTGGGAAGGACATAGTTTGGACATGCTTGGGAGGGTCATATTTGGACATGAACAACTGGACACAGTTAAAAAATTGTTTTATAAAAAATATTTTACCAAACAGATCTTTTTAGAAAACTATTTTCCAAACGAAAATAATCAAACACAAATTCATAATCTCTATACTCAGAAAATAATTTTATAACTTACTTTCAAAAAATTATTTTTAGAAAAAAAATTCAAAACTTATCGAAACAGACCCTAAGTATGGATCTGAAATGCAAACAATGTGTATTACTTATAAAATATATCTTGTACAAGCTTGAAACAACAAAAAATGAATGATAATAATAAAAAGATCCTTCTAATTATCTGAAGATATATCTAAAATTTTATAAACATATCTATTACAAATCCAAATTAAAATATATTCAATATTTAAATCATATTTAAAAAAACTATATGGTATTATCTAAACATATGTCCAAAAGACCATCAAGTAATCCGTTTACTTTATTAATTCTAATTTTTATCTCAATAACAGAGAACTCATGTATTGTAGAAGACAACGATTCCAAATACTTTTAGCGTATTCTGTGAATTTTTATCAGCTCTAAGAGAAAGTAAATATGAGTTAATTTAGGGTGTTCATTAAAAAAATTGAAGTCAAAAGTGACCTACACTAGCAAGTTACCAAGAGTTCAAAAATCAAAATCAGCATTAAATGATTTCCCCTACTCTATTAATAGTCCAAGAAAGCTTATTTAATCTGAACCAATATTGGATCAACATCCAATGATTCACATTTAGGATGTATCTGTAAAACCCCAGAATTTTTGGATTATTTTATTTATTTATTTGTTTGGATTAAATAGAAATTTATGGAATTTATGAATATCTTTAAATTAAATAGTTATTATTATACCTTAGCCATGGTTGAGTTTCGGAGTACAAGATGACCAAGAATTGTGGTACGGATAGTGTACATGTATGCTTTGACTAGTGTTTTAGCCATGAGAGGGAAGGTCGAGCCATATGTGTGTTCTAACTAGGAAAACCAGGCCAAGCTGCGATTTAACCCCCACCGATGATTTATTTAATTAATTATTAGATTATTGACTTTCTAGGAGACCCGGTTGTACCAATTTAGCTCCGACTTGACCCCAACCAAATCTAAATCTAAATAGACATGTAGTACTCTCAAATACCTTCATGTTGATATATATTTTGTATATATATTTAATTTATTAATACTAATATGTTTTTAATTTTGGAAAATTTCTATTTATAGAAAGTGTCTACGTGTAATCCTAGTTGGCATTAGTTTACATTTTACCCAAAGTCCAACCCAATCCTATGTAGCATGTTGGGCATTAAAAATATTAATAAATACATATTTTTTGTATTTAATTCAGATTTTGGATTGTATTTATATAGATAGATTTAATTAGTCTATATTAGGAAAGACCTTTTTAATCCTCCATCCAATCAATTAGCCAACTCACCAATGTAAACCCCCTAAACTTTTGCTACAAATTTTTTATAAATTTGGTATCAACTTTTGTTTTCTAAATTGTACGTCGCATACGAGCTCGCGAGTTTTGTATCTGTACGTAGCATGCAAAATTACGAGATGGTATATATTATTTATATACAATTATTTTCCTAAAAAGATTCCTTCGCATAGAAAATAAGTATTTATTTGTCGCGTCGAGAATTTATTTGATTACAAAGAAGGCATTTTTATTTTATGGTACAAATATAAGTGATAATATAAAAAAGTACTATTTTAGGTCAATATATACTATCTATGAGTGGCATGAAATTTACTTCATAGTCCACTTTGATTTTTGAAAACTAGTTTTATTTGTGTTGTTTACTTATAAAAAGATGTACTTCAAATATTTAAGGTTATTGTGAATTTTGAAATTATTTATTAATGTTATTTATAAAAAGTTATTTGGGAATGTTTTAATGAAAAATTTAATTAACTTTTGATAAGTTAAATTAGAAAGGACTATACTAGCTTTATTTTAAAAATAGCTTTTTAAAAAATAGATTTTTTTAGATTGATTTGGATTCAATAAAATATTTTAAATCAATTAGAATATATGTGTGAATTACCTATATTTATGATGGATTAGATTTAATTCTATTTAAATTAGATTTAAATTAGATTTGAAATTTATTAAATCAATTTAAACTAAAGATGAGATTATCAAAAGGGGTTCAAATCTTTATCCGACTAGGAGTGTTCACCTCCTATAAATAGGAGAGCCTCCATAATCTTTTCATTCACAAATTACTTCACAAATCCTCCACCGAAGTGCGTGCATCGTGTCCATGTTCCACCATCCAAAATCTTATTCCAACTTTTACATATACATATCTACCTCTTCCGTGTCGGACAAACCCCGACACAATCAAATCCCTAACCCTATTCTAAAACCCTCGCTCACCACCCGTCGATCCCGACACACCATCATAGCCAGCCCTCGGCCGCACCCACCAGACCACTTCCCCGACTCTCATACTGCCAACACCACCACCACCTTGGCTGACCCCATCTCCGCCACAGACGCCCCACCCGAGGCATCACCCCCATCACCACAAGCCACTGCTGACACTTCCATCTCCTCCTCGCCAGATCACCCGACCATCCACGACCTCCTCCTTCCTAAACTCCTAGTTCACCGCCACCCTACCTACACCAGAACCACCACTGCACCATCAGTATCATCACCGCCATTGCAACCGATAGCCCGGCCATCCCGGTCTTCCGCTCCCCTGACACTAACCCCACCTGCGCCAAACACCCGACAACCTAGCCACAGCCACACACCAACCCCGGTCCGTCCCGACACAGCCTCCGACCATCGGACCCAACATCATCAGCACGCCACCACTACCAGGTCACACCCGGCCACCAAAACTGACCTCCGAAACCTCCGACAACAACCAACACGAAGGAAAAAAGAAAACAGAGAAAGGAAGAAGATAACAAATGCCTCCATCCCAGTAACCGCCAAAACCTACGGCCACCGCCTAGGCCGACACCACCAATACCATCCTGGCCGAACGACCGCCACTGGTCGCCGCCATAAAATAGAACCACCGCCACCATTACACCAGCCCAATCCTGCCGCCACATCGCCATAGCCTCTGGACCACCTTCTCGGCACCCTCACCAACACCTCCACACATCCACCGGCGCCACCACCGTACCGCCGACCTCCGGCTAAAAACCCTACCGACCACCACCACGCAAAAACCATCACCGTCACCACCATTAAACATAGCTAATAAAACCCAAAACTCACCTCCAACGCGCCGGAGCAGACCCATCCTCCATCGCTCCACCTCGACCCCGCCAAGCGGATCCGCCGCAACCAGCGAGCACTGCGGTCGAGGCTCTGCGTCGCTGCGGGCTGCCACTCTGTCGAAGCCCTTCGTCCTCCTCCACCTCGTCCTCGTGCGCCGGGCGAGGCGCTACGGATCCCTCCGTCGACCCTACGGAAGGCGACCGCTCCGACCGCCGTCTTGCCTCTCTGCGCCACGACCGCGCAGCCGTGCTAGTGCGTCCTCTCCTTCGTCGGAGTCCTCTGGTAATCCCTGACCTCTCTCTCCTTCCCCTTCTCTGTACTCCCATTCTCAAACTTTCTTTCTCTCTCATTCTTTTTTCCCTTTGCTTATTATAAGCACTCTTCTCTCGAAGAGAGAGAGCAAAGCTTAAGTTTTGTTTGTTTTGTTTTAATATTTTTTTGTTACTTTATCATTAGTTTGTTCTCAGTGTATAAAGAGATTAACTATTAGCATTTCTAATATTATGGTATTACTTTGACACATGTTCTATTAAGTTCGATTTTCTTTGTTTCTTACTTCTATTATTATTATTTATCATTATTATTATTATTGTTATTATTAGTAATATTATTATCATTATTATTATTTACAAATACTTTTACTTAAAGTATATATGGGGTGTAACCTGTATAGGTAATAAAGGTTGTTATAAATTTTCTTTATACTAGATATAGATAAAAATTCATAGGATGATATTTATATTAGCTATTAATGTGTTTTTAGTAACTAATTTATTATTCTTATTAGTTAAGTTATTTTGGAATTTGGAATAAAGGTGGGCATAAATAAATTTTATTTCATAAATATTTGGCATGGATTTTTTTTTATTAAATATGTATATATGTGGGCTTACTACAATTATTTTTCAAGATCGGATTTCAAAACCCCTAATGATACTATCATATTATTTCGATTTTTAACTACAACTTATAGATTTGCGAGTATTTATTCAAAAATATTTTGGCCAAGTATAATTCCAAATTATATAAATTATTTTCTAGTATTTACGTATAATTAATTTACAAGTAGAACCTAGTTTTCAAAGTTATAAAAGAAATGTTAATTTTCTAAAAAAATAATTTCTACGAATTCCCCTTCGATTTTTTCCGTTGTTCATGACTAATCTTGCGTCCTATTTTCTCGTGGCTCCGGGGCCCTAAACATGGAACATGACTATTGGACATTCGAGGATCTGTCAGATCCTCGTACTACACCAGACGGCGCACCAGGCAAGTATACCTTGCTAATTAACTGTCATATTATTTATTTTCAGTATTTATTTACTTTGTTAGTTTCTTCTGTTATAAACTGTACGTCCAAGCCATACTTGGGTGCAAGCGACTTTATTAGTCGTTTTCGTTGTTTTATTTTATTTGATGCATGTTGACTTAGTTTTAGCGGACTACCTTCTTATTATGGGATATTCTTATATCTTCCTTGGCCATGACACACACACTACACGGGTTGAGACAGTTTGCTAGGGGTACGACTTATAGACTGGTCATCTCTTTTGTCGTGTGACGGATAGATCGTAACTGCTACGATTAAGGTATAGAGACTCGAACAGTTACAAAATTGGGCGGATCATGGACATGACTTGGTCTGTGTAGAAAGTATTGGGGGAGGACACTCACTAGTTCGTATGGGAAGCCAAACAGGTAAACCATAGTTTTCGAAAGGAACTATGGCGAGATTTTATTTACAGATACCCTCTGACATTTTGGACGTTACGGCCGGATACGGATGACTGGATGCCAGTTACGTACTTATAGCCTAAATCCCACCCATGTGCAATAAAAGTTGTCCTCTAAATTGCACATTAGACGGTTAGAATCCCCTTTGCATATTTGTGTCTAGGATAATCTTTTGTATATTATTTTATTATTCTGACAGTTCATATTAGCATGTTCTTCCTGTATCTTGTTACGTCCCTCTGAGGACCTGGTGATTTCTCCAGGTGTGTTTATGATTTTCGCAGGTGCTCTAGCCAAGGACATAGTTTACAATCTACCTTCGCGATGCTAGCTTTTGGATCATCTTTCGCTTCGCTCGACTCTTCCATCGTTGCTAAGTATTTCTCTCTTTTTGTTGGTAGTAGATTTGTCTCCGCCCAACGTTTTGTACAAATGACATTTATAAGTGATTTTACGATATATTTATTTGTGGATGAGATTAGTTTTATGGTTACTGCATTTTACAGCTTATGTTTACATACGAGGTTTCAGTATATTGGAGTATGCTTTGTATGTATGCAGCTGACATATCTACGTACTTGGTCCTAAGTATTTTGCGACTGGGGCGTTACAAACAAACGACCAAACCATGCCAAGTGGACCCTCATTATGGAGTATTCGGCCAAGCAAACCCCCCCCCAAGGCCGAACATCTCATAGGAATAGGATTCCCACTCCTTTTCATGCATGCAACCCAAAAGGCCCATATATGTATATCAACTTAACCCAAACCCTAACCCTAACTTAATTCTTCCTTTCCCTCCCTCCCCATAGCCGACCAACCCCTCTCCCCCTCCAAATTTTGGCATCACCTCTCTCCAATAGCCCTCCATACATCATCTTCTCCATTGCACATCTCTCCATCCTTCACAAAAATTTATCTCCTCCACCATACATCTACCCAACCACTCAAAACAAACCCAAAAAACTCCATCTTCTCTATCCAACCATCTATAGCCATTGACAACCCTTCCAAACTCACCAAAAGAGGATTAGCAAGCAAAGATAGCAAGAAATATTGGAGTTTTGGCAAGGAGAAGTCTTCACAACCTCTCTAGCAAGGACTTTTGGTAAGAAACTCTAATTTTTTCATCTCAAACCCTTACTAAATTTTTTTAGAAAATATGTTATTAAATATGTAGAAATCTTATTTTGATTGTTTTTTCTATGTATAATCACCTATAAAAGTTTCATGATTTATAGTCGTAATATTCATGTTTCGGTAGTAACAAATTAACACCGTTGTGAAGGAACTATAAGTTATTGGTGGTTATTTTCAAAACCGAATTTTATGTGTGTTCATATATATAAATTAGGATTTTTAAGTATTTTTTCACAAATTTATCAACTCAAATCTGGTCGAAAAAATTATAGGTCAAAACTAGCTATTTTTGGGTAACTTGCTGACCTAGAATGTCCCAAACTTGTAGCATAACTTAACCCTTGTACCAATGATGATATTCTGTGAAATAAGATATTTAAATTATGTTTAAAATATATTTTTGGGTATTTTAGCTATTTTGAGTAATTGCCCATGTTCATGACAAGTTTCGAGTAGACTAGGTGACATAGTAGTCAACTAGTCACATAATTTTTTATAAATCGTAATTCTAAAATTTCAGAGTTAATACTATAGAAAATAGTTTTTAATATTATTTTTTGGAATGTAATATGATTTTTAAGTGTGTTATTAACGTGGGGTCATAACCGATTAATTGGAAGGTCGAAAATCCTAAAACTGTGTTCTGAGGTCTCGTTGGACACGTAGGTATGTTATACAACTTAAGTAGTCCTATGAGATATTTGAGTATAGTTAAAGTAGTTTAAAACATTAATTTAGTTAATTAAGTTCTATTATAAGTTTCATAATAGTTAAATAAATTATTTAGGAGCATTGGATTTCGGAGGCG
>JANAVB010042820.1:11187075-11194575 GCA_029216955.1 Iris pallida | reverse complement strand
TTGAACTCGAGACCGTCTGGATGCATGAACTTTACGGAATTACGAAATTGTGATATCCAGATTTGCATACGCATCTCTTGCATTCACATATATTTCTACTTCATTTGCTATATGTGCTGAAGAAGTGAAGCTTGGAAGTTGTAACCACCACTTTTCTAAAACAAGGGTAATTTTGAACTTTTATAAAATTAATCATTTAATAATAGGTTTAAATCATGTTATTGATTATTCATGAATTTTGATTATTTTTAATATTATTAAATTAGTGTTTTGTGATTTTGTCCTTTTGTTAGTGTAACCTTAGAGCTGCTTAGCCTAGAGACTAACCATGACCATGGAGGCCTAACCCATGTGATTATATTAGCTAATTACCACTTTTTAGGCTAAGTTTATTTTGTTTATTTTTATATTTTAATATTTTGGGAATTTTATATATTTAATATTGTTTTTATGGGATTTGTTTAGTCGGGTTCAAATTTCGTCTCATTTCGACTTGTGTTAGTGACCCGGGTAGTTTAGACTATAAACGGGACCCCAAGATTAGTTAGTCATGGCCCACAAATTCTACTAATTAAGTTAGTAAGATTAGACTAATCCTACTAAGTTAGATTGGTTAAATTAGAGACTTAAACTTGACCCTTTTTGACCTCAAACCTTGTCATGACTTAAGTGGACCAAAATGAGACTTGTAGGGACATCTTGGACATTTCACATAGTCTCATTAGGTCCTCCCATGGTAGCCACATAAAGCGTAGTTGTCCTCCTTTCTTTTCATTCCATCTTGCCTTCTTTTATTCACAAAGTGTTCTTCCCCAAATTAGAGAGCTTCTCTCTTTGATTTGATCTCCAAATCTCTTAATTCCTCCACCAAATCTTCCATCAATCCTTCTCATACTACCAAGGGAGGGTGCTAGCAAAGATTTGGAGCAAAGTATAAGGAGGTGTGTCCTTTTTGGAAGATCTTCGTGTCGAAGCCGTGTCCTTAAGAGTATCATTGGGATTCCACTCCCAATAGTAAAGCCAACCCTCTAAATTGATTTTCTATGCATATTAGTTAGTTTTGAATCCATAGGATCCACCTCCATGCATGTACCCCCTTTATATTCAAGTTTGAGGCCATTTGGAGCTCTCTTGAGGATATTAGATAAGTGTTTTGTGTCCTACTTGATAGATCCCAAATTAGGACACCCCATGTATTTGGTTTATTGTCTAATAGGATTAATTGTGTTTTAAATTCAGTTTTAGAATGGTTAGAGAGTGGATTGATCTAAGTTAGGATAGTTAGATTGAGTTTCATTTGGATACCTATGTTGGTATCCAAGTATCTTGGCCTACATGTGTTTTTTTTGTCCAAATAATCTAAATTCGTCATAATATTTCTCCACGTTTTTAGTAACCATAGCAACTTAGAAATACCATAACGTTTAGTTCAGAACTCTGATTAATCTTCCGTTTTTTTAAAAGAACCGTATCGAAGTTAGCTTTCCAATATATATTTCAATAAGCCAAAATCGTTTAGAACTTTCTGTAAAACTATTCGAGTGTCAGCTGTCCGAAAGACAAAGTGTTTCGGTATTTTTGCGATTCCGGGAGCTTCCGACGAAAATGCGATCCGTTTGAAGTTTCGGAAAGCTAACACGAAGGGCTACGATACATTAATCTTAGAATTTAGTAAAAGCCCAATTGTTACAATATTGGTTTTAAGTAGAAGAGTGACTATACGACATAGACATTTTATGTAACCTATGAGCCTATGTAGTATGTATATTAAGTGAATATAGGTATCATAGGTTGTCGAGTATATGTATGATAATATATATATTATATATTATATATATATATTTATATATATATATATATATATTTTTTTATTTATATAAAAATATATATTTTATTTATATATATGTAATAATTATATATATATATATATATATATAATATATATATATATATATATATTGTTAAGTTATATATGTTAGTATGTTTGTTAGATGTTGGTTAGTAGAGGGTTAGATATGTTAGAGTTTGTTATATGTTAGTGTAAGTTATATTTGTTAGTGAGTGTTAGTTAGATAGTAGAAGTTAGTATTTTATTAGATATTTGATATGTTGTTAGATAGTTGATGTTAGATATCTAGTATATTAGATATTGATATGTTAGTAGGTTATGTTAGTTCTAGATATTGGTATGTTAGCAAGTTAGTCTTTATAGGTTATATGTTAGATATTAGTTAAGATGTTATTTAGTATATAGATAGTTAGTTAATTAGATATTTAGAGGTATCTTGGTATCTCATGATACCAAGTTAGCATCTTAAGGTAAATATGAATACCTTTACCTTCAAGGTAAATGATTAGTTTACCTTATGACCAAGGTATGGTATCAAGATACCAAGGTAAGGTATCAAGATATCAAGTAAGGTATATGTTTATCCAAGTTAAGGTATTAGATTCCAACCAAGGTATTGGTATTGGGATGCCAATATGACCAAGATTGATATGGTATCCTAGTGTTAGTGGGTTAGTGTCTAAGTGTTTGAGTTTGAGTAGGTGATGTTAGATTATGGAAGGGTTATATAGATAATATATATTTTTGGGTTATATAGTATCTATATATATTATGAGTATATAGATATAGGTTATGGTTCATAGTGAGGATATGTATATACTTGATATATGATATCTTATGTATGTGTTAGGGTGGTACTATATGAGTAAGGTATATGTGGTATGTATATATATTAATATATCCTAAGTATCATAGATGTTGACCACTAATCTAAGTTTGACCAAAACCTTAAAGCTTACCTGGACTCCTAATTTGACCCAAGGTGGACCAGAGTTGACCAGTTGACCAAAAGTCAATGTAAGTCAACCTTTGACCCAGTTTGACCTAGTTTGACTTGATGTGACCTAGTTTGACTTAGTTGCACTGAGATTGACCTAGATTGTATATTATACATTAGAAAATCATACTTAACTCTGTTTAAACCTAATTAACTTACAATATCTCTTTAGGTCTGTGAGATCATTTGAGTCGATCTTATTTGACAGCTCAGGACAACAGCGAGTACATTCTCTGATAGTGGTTCTTTGTCTTGATATCTTCTGTATCTGATTCAGTTATAGTGTTTTACTTGAATTCTCGATACGATGGTGCACGGACTAGTATTATCGAATTCCTGTCATGAGATGTCATTCCTGATTTTCTTGGGATACTTGTACTTGCTCGATCTTGTTCTTGTACTTTTATTGATACCGATTCCTGAGAAGGAGTAGCTACCTTCTTAGGAAATCCTGTGTCATGACGTACTATGTCCGGATCCGTATACTATTCGGGGATGGAAGTTATTATAGGTTATGTGATCAATACCCCTACTTGATTCTGTTACTACTTTATCATAGCATACCCTCGCCTCACGTAGGGTAAAGCCTGACCTGTGCTA
The DNA here is from genome assembly GCA_029216955.1 of Iris pallida. Lineage (NCBI taxonomy): Eukaryota > Viridiplantae > Streptophyta > Magnoliopsida > Asparagales > Iridaceae > Iris > Iris pallida. Next base: position 11,191,129 of record JANAVB010042820.1, on the reverse strand, counting down.
CTACTTATCTCATAGCTTTCCATTCTGGCTGGCCCGAGGTCCTGTACTCGTACCGGTCAAATGGAAGAGCCTGATCTTGTCCCAAATCGATCATAATGCTATAATACTCGAGGACATTTTATTTATTACATCAGATAGATATATTTCTATTCAGTTCTACTTTCTGCATGATACACCCTGCATGATTTTCCTACTTTACATATACAGTTATATTTCCATCTTGATATGTTCATCTTGTATTCCATTATATTGTCTCTTACAGTTTGTCAATACTATAGAACTATTGTTAGGGTGTACTTGCTCATTTTTCTGACAGGATAACCGTCGATGTTTACAGAGGACATGTTGGCTGATTGCTCTACCTTTTACGGTATGGCCAGGATAGAGCTTTTGATGAGACATTACCCTTGGTGCCAGTAGAGGATTCACCTCCTACTTAGACTGTTAGATAGTTTGACTGGACTGTGTTCCAGCTAGTATTGAGACTTATGTTATATGTTATATTTTGGATTCTGTGTTATATCTTTAACTCTAAACTGTGTTGTGACTTCACACCTTTTTTAGTTCATATATTTCCATTATATCTTTATGATATTCGTACCTATCTTCCTTAGATGTCTTGATTGAGTTGAGATTATATACCTCCGTGCGGAGATGATAGGTACATATATATTCTGTCTAGATGCTATGCTTTCTAGTAGACCTATACAGCTCTACCGTCATTCTGTGGCGTAGGCTGGACTACCCACGTGCTCGTGCCCCTACTCAGGGTGCGGGTCGTGACAGAATGACAAATTCTTAGTTTTTGTTTGTATGTTTTTTGAACTCAACTTGGAAGGTGTATCCTTTTGTACTTCTTTTGTTTGGATGTTATTACGAAGGAAAGTGGCTAAGAGATATGAATGAGTGAGCATACTTCCCTTTACACATTTGAACTTAAAATTTTATTTTCTAACCAAAGAATAGAGGTTCACAAATAATTAGAAAATACAACTTTAAACAAAATATAATTAAGCAAAGAAATTCACAAATGAATTTTTTCGAAAAATAATAAATGAAGAGTTCACAAATGAACTTGGAATCTATTTGAAACGATATTTTTGGTTCGTACACAACAAGGGAGTTTCACACACAAAAAATTGATACATAATTGATGACAATTACGAACCTAGCAGTACACTGGGTATATACTAGTGTACGTACACATATTTTTGCATAAGTTAAATAGTGTACTGGTGGTACACCGCCAGTGAACGAAATAGAGAGTATCCGTATAATTTTAAAGTACATGTTCAATGAACGTTTGTTGCAAGTTTTAGACAGGTTAAATGAAACAAATCATTGCTTGTTATTTTTAATTATCTGTGTTTTTTGTACCAAAAATAGAAAATTGATGATTTTGAACTCGATGAACCTATCTTCTAATAAAACTACTATCTTCAAGTATTTAACTCATTGTCATTGGAATTTTATATATTGTTTGATAATGTAACTGAAGGTTTTCCAACTTATAGGCTTACCTTTTATATTCTTTCTCCAAGGGAAAAATGTCCATGCATTGCAATTGGAATCATCCTCCTAGACATGGTGATATCCTCCCCCTCTTATCTTTCTCTCTCTCTCTCTCTCTCCATCCAGATGTTCCTATCCGTCGGCAACACCTTAGGGAAGGTCCTCCACTACAAAGAAGTCCTCCAAGAAGGCAAAGAATCCCATGGGTACTAGGTGCTCGTAGATCACTTCAATATCGGCAACATAATTGGCACGGAAGATGGTATTTGTTGCGGTCAAGTCTAATTTTGATCCGAAGAATCCGAATCCTGATACAAAAGAGTTCTATGATATGTTCAAGAATGTCGATACTCCATTACTTGGGTGTGATTCTCATTCTGTCCTGTAGGTGGTAATGCTAAATTGAACCTCAAGTATGATTTTAAATTGTCGCAGGAAGAACTAAAAAAGGAAGAAGAACTGAAGGTAAAGGTAAAATGAAAAAGGAAGTAGAAGATGATTCACAGAAAAAGAGAAGATTAGGAAGATGAAAAATCTTAGTACGTAAAACACTACAAAAAAATCATCTTTCTCGAAATACGCTATTTTCGAGAATAGTTTTTTTCGAGGGTAAATGGCTGTCATATGCCCTCGGAAATGCTAGCGTCGGAAAAGGTATTTTTTGACCAACCGTCAAGAATGTGAGTTACGATAGAAACTAACCCTCGTATTTGTTTTCCATTGTCGGAAATGAGCTTTATGATTATAAGACGATGGATATTTTCGATAGGTCTACGCCTTCGCAATTAATGAATTGGTAGTTACAAATATTTACAAACGACGAACATTTTGTTTTCCGACAATATGTTTCGACAATCAATGTTTCTCGTAAATACTTTTTACGATAGAGGAAGAAAGAATTTAGCCGCTGGAAAAACGATTGTAAGGTTATTTCCGACGAAAGGAGATCCTCGAAAATGTTTGAGATTATTTTCGATGAAAGGAAATCGTCGAAAATATTTTTTTGTGATTGCTAAAGTAGTCAAAAATTAAAGTATGTGTAATAAAATTTTTTTTTGCGAGAATTTGTCTTGTCAAATTATTTCGAAATGACGATTAAACATTATTTTTGATGTATGATGTCATAATTTTGTTTTTTCGATAGCAATAGTAATTGGAAATATAAAAAGTAACGTCAAAATATGTATTATGTTCTATGTTTGTCCAAAATTTTGTCGAAAATGGTACCTGTCATGATAATTACTAATTCCGATAGAAATGATTTCGTAAATAGCTAACTTTTCTCAGAATTTAAATTATAGTAAAGCATGAATACGTTGACAACTAAAGTAAAAGATAATCTGCTAATCATTCATTGATATAAAAAAATGTGTCATAAAGAAACCAATGTATTTTAAGTACAATAAACTTGTTATGTCAAATCTAACCTTTTTTCCAAGTCTAGTATACCAATGCCAAAATAATTTTATGAAATGAAGATTTTTTGAATTATTCTTCAAAGTCATCGCTAAGTTAGCATCCGAACCATTACTTTCAACATTATCCTGTTAAACAAAAAAATTCAATAAGGACTCATATAATTTAAATAAAATTAAGATTTAAACTCAACTTACAACTTATAAAACGTAAAGAAATGTACATACCACATATGGTGATTGCCTTGCACTATGTTCAAATTTTGGGTATTATTAATAACATTTGAACTTGTTCTTGCAGAGTGCTTAATTGACCTTTCACATCATTCAGCTCATCTTTAATTGCTGGTGACTTTTCAAGTTCAACACACCTACACTTGTTGCAATTTTGGCTAGATGAGTATAAATCTTTACCTTTCAAATGACCCCCCAATCCAAGTACACGTCCATGACTAGGTACGATCACCTCTCTATATGTTCCAGTCATTAACATTAAGATTTTTTTTTAGAAGTACTTTTTTTTGCTTTCATAGTTTCCTACAAAACAATAACAATTACTACAATATCATATAACATCTCGATAGAATATTACAAACACACACTAAATTAATAGAATATGGTATCCATTTAAAGAACACAATGAAGAATGAAGAAGTTGGCTAACATACATGGATTTCTTTTTCCTTCACTTCCCAAATTTCTCCTTCCCCTCCTTTCCGTTACTTACATGAAACTTCTGTTAGATAATTTATTGTATCCTGTCGATTCATGAGATGAAGAACATAAATTTAATTGATTGCGGAAGCGTACCTGAATCCATTGCTTGGCTTGATGGATGTTGAAGTGATCGTCTCTTATTGGGTTTGATCTTCCAACTTGCTACGAACCTAATGACAAAGAAGAATCCGAATCCTTCGTCCTCTCTTTCTTTGCTGGATGCAGAAGAGAAAAAGAGAAAACCTCTCTTTTTGGTGGCCGTATAAGTTGGGGACCATAACCCTAATGAATACACACACACACACACACACCACACACACACACACACACACACACACACACACACAATATATATATATATATATATATATATATTATAGATATATACTTGTGTGTTTTGATATTTCTAA
>JANAVB010042820.1:10810175-10829811 GCA_029216955.1 Iris pallida | reverse complement strand
TCTGACAGGCTTCGGTCCCTCATGGACACGTCATGGTGCGTGTTAGGGACACGAACACATAGCCCTTGTTGTGCGAACCCCTAGGCATTAGCACGTGTCACGATTCGACTCGTGTCGTGTGCACGAGTCCGTGGCACGCGTACACGACTCTGTCTGAATCTATTTTACTGATACTATGGTTTTCTACATCTTGGACACGTCGTGTCCACTTTTTTGGACACGACATGACCTATATAACACCCTAACATGTGCACATGTAGCCCATTGTTTACCAACCATTAGATTTGAGTTATAATTGCATTTTCGAATTCGAATTTATCAATTTTCCCTATGTTCTGATACCTAGGCTGAAATCATTTTTATGAGATTTTGATGTATGATTAAACTGTTTGATCGATTAATGGGGATGTTTTGTTCACCTATATGTATCAGAGATTGACCTACATATTAGGGGTTCATATTAGCAAGAGATTCGAGTTTCCAAATTGTGTTTTCCCTAAATTCCTGATACCAACTGTCAATTGAGTTTTTTTGAGAATTTAAAACTGTTGTGTGCATTAATGTGTAGACTGAGATTTAACTACATGTAGGGTTTCATGTTTGCATGAGAATTGGATTTTTTAATTTTTTTGGAACTGAAACTCGAGAACCTGGATTTTAAACACTGATTAACTGAGAAAAACCGAGAATGAACTGTCATGAGTTCACTAAATTGGTTGGGTTAATTTCAATGATTGATATCCTATATTCAGCTGAGAATTTACAAATATTTCACACTGTTAGAGTAATGTATATAAGCAATCTATACATTCATTGATTCTTATACATTTCACATATACATTTTACACTGTTTAAAACACATTGTTCCTGAAATCTGAGATTGACACACACTCATGCATTACACATAACCTGGACATAAGAATCACTCACTCACTTATTTATGCCACACTACGTGTATTGACACAACCATGTCACTCCCTCACCTATCTACGCACACACAGGACACACTTTTGCACACATTGTTGGCATGTTCACACACTGTTTCCTGAGAATTTAGATACACACACTGATTTGAACTCATACAAACCTGTGACTGCTACACACATATGACCCTATCCACACACACACACACCTAAACTGAGAACAATATAGATACACACACATGCCTATGCTCTAATGACACACACACACATGAACTAAACTGTTACACACATAACTAAGCCCTTCCTCTCTATATGTTCTGTCATATATGTATATGGATATATATAAGGGTTATGCAATACATGTTGTCATGTATGTAGATTGCTTAATCTTGAACCTTTCCTTTCCTATACACTTCCCATGTATACACTCACACCCATATTGTTAACCATCACTAGCCTACTCCTTGTACACACCATTGACACCCACACACACTAAACCCCCTATAGCCTTACCTGAATGCATGCCTATTGTAAATTTAGCTTCATATGCAAAGTAATATAGTGTACATATATATATGTATGCCATGTTATATACAGGCCTAAGTGTTGTATGCTAACTTATGCATATATATATATATATATATATATATATATATATATATATATATATATATATATATAATATATATATATATATATATATATATATATATATATATATATATATATATATATATAATCATCATCATGTCCAAGAGCTCTCCCCCCCCCGGTTTTCCCGCCCATGGCTTTCCCCTTCCGGCCAGCGCCGGCTGACCTCGCACCCCTCACCCGCCGTCCCCCCTCCCCTTCCTTCCTGATGCCACCTCGTCACCTCCCTTCCTCGTCCAAGCCGCCCCCCTCGGATGTCCTTGGCGTTCAAGTTCTTCAGAACCTCCCCCCCCCCGCTTCACCCTCCCGATCTCGGCTCCCCCCTCCTTGTCCCACTGTCACCGGAGGAGCAAGCCTCCTCGTGTGCCCCGGCGTCCCCTCCACCTCGGTCTCCGGCGTCGACCCCCTCGTCCATCCCTCCCCTCTATACTCGGGTCCTCCCCCCCGGCATCTTCCAGCGTGGACGGCAGACTTGCTCTCCGAAGCCGTACATTCTCCCTCGGTCCCCCTGGCTACCCGTCGCCGGGCGCTCTCCTCCTCCGCCACCCTTGCCACTCTAGATGTGGCCTCCACCCCGTCTCGGGCAGCAGCCTCCGTCCCGGCTCTCACGACGCCTTCCTCTTCCTCGGCTTTGACTGTCGTTTCCTCGGCTGTGGAGACAGCATTTTCCCATACGGAGGCGCTGGTCGGACCGGCCGCCCCTGGCGGTGGAGGGAGGCAGTTGTCCCCAGCACGGGGCGCTCCACCTGGTCAGCTGGCCCTGGCTTCCACCTCCCCATTTTTTGACTTCCCCCCCTCCTCCCCCTCCTTCTTGCCCCTCCCTGACCTGGACGCGAGAGCAGCTCGCCTTGGTTGGCAGGCCCCCCACCAAGCTCGCTGAGAAGCTCCGGTGGGCCCCCTCACATATCCTGCCTGAGCCGCCTGGGTTTGCCTCGCCACTTCGGTGGCCATCTCCTCCACCCCTAGGCGTAGGCCGGCCAACCCTGGCCACCCTCCCTTTGACCGGCGGCCTGCCCCGGTCACCATTCCCCGGATCAGCGTGCTCGGCAGGCCCTACCTCGATTCCCCCCTGATGGAGTGCGTGGAGCCGAGCCACGCGTCCAGTCACGCATCGTTTCCCGAGCCCTGCTGCTCCCTCAGGGGCCTCACCCCTCGACTGGCGAGCGTTGACGGCTCACCCAGGCACACGGGTCTCCCGCTCTACGCAAGTGTTGTTTCCCCTCCGCGCTTTACGCGAGCGTGGTTACCCCCCTTCTATGCTTACGCAGCTAGCCTATGCCATTTATGCGGCTAAGCCTCTCGCTAGGCCTTCCATAGCGCCTCCAGGGCTCGCGGGCCCCCACCTTTCTGCGGGCCCAGCCAACTCCCACTCCTCACGGGTGTGCCATGGGTCTTACGCAGACTCCCTCTTCGCTGGCCCTGCTGCCCCCCGCTCTACGTCTCCGCTCCCCCTTTGCGCTCCCTGCGTATTTCCCATTGGGCCCCCCTTGCTGGGTCAGGTCCAAGATCCCCAGGCCGTCGTCTACGCGGACTTCCCTCACCCACAGGCCGTCGCCTGCTCGGTCCCCACCTTGGCGCAAGCCTCTTTTCCCCAGGCACATGTCTTTGCGGATATCCCCATATTTCTGTCGCCTTCCCGCAGTGCCACTCCGACCACCCGGGAGCACCACCAACCACTCCAGGCCCATGCCATCTCCCCCTCCGCTTTGGCGACTGTGATGTCACTCGCCATCCTTTCCTACCCCATCCCAGGAATCGGTCTTGCGGATCCAGAGCCCCCGTGGCCTCTCGGCCTCCGTCCTCTGAGGCACCATCCAGCGACTCCTCCCTCCCGGATAGCGCGACTGTCCCTCTATTCCGTGCTTCTTACGCAGAGGCATTACGACCAGATCGGGGTTGGCGATTACCTTCTCCGACGGTGGAGATCCAGCTCCCTTACGTTGAGCTCCCTCCTCCCGCCGACGGCGATCTCATTCGGGTCCCCTTCGCCGCGTCGGAGATCTCTTCCCTGTCCTCCTCCTTCTCTAAATCGTTTGTGCTCAAATTCGGATCCGGTTGCCCGAAGATCTCTGTTGCCACGAAAACTGTTGCCAAGTGGGGACTGTCCGCAGCCTACCGGGTCGCGCCGCTCGACCCGAAGCATATGCTCTTACATCTCTCATCCGATTCGGACTTCGCCATAGTCCGAGCCAAGGGCACGGCCAGAATGGGCACATAGATCGCCAAGGTGGTCAAATGGTCCCCCGATTACAACCCGAAAATTGATTCAACAATCATTTCTACATGGATCACCTTACCCAGCCTCCCCCTGGTTTGCTTCCCCGCAGCTGCTCTCAAACGAATAGCCAGCTCCTTCGGGACTCTGGTAGCCATTGCCGAAGAAACTCGCAACCTGTCCAAGTGCAATTATGCGAAGATTTGTGTCGAGCTAGACCTCGCGAACGACCCTCCCAAAATCATAGAGATCGAGCTCGGAGATCAAACACACAGCTAACCGCTGATCTACGACAACAATATAATCTTCTGCAAACACTGCCAGATGAGCGGACACCTAATACAGCACTGCTTTCGTGCTCACCCCGAACTAAAGAAGGCTACCACGCGCCCCCCACGCATGCCAACAGATCAAAGCCACCCCGCCATGACCGCCACGACTGCCATGACCAGCTCTGCCATTATCATCCACAACTCCAATCCAGACCCTCTCCTTCAGATCGATGGTCAGACTCGCCCATACCCTCATTCGACCGCCACGACCACCTCCGCTATCGTCCCTTTCACTCTCTCCACCCTTCCCCTCCTCAATCCGTTCGAACCCCTATCAGGCACTACTTTTGATGAAGACCACAATGACTCCAGCGAGCCCCCTTTCGGCATCCCCGAACAACAAGATTGCCCCTAGATCAGCAGTCTCACTCACCACCCAGACGCTGATATAGCCCTCATTACCCAACTTCCCAACCCAACTGACACCACCACCCCACTCCCCCACAGGATATACCACTCCACCCAACCACCCGTCGACCACTCTAAACAACCTGATAAGGTCTCGTTGGCGAGCAGCTCCGAGCAGGTCGAGGTACCCCGATCCTCCAAAGCTGCCCTCTCGGCAGATCCGGAGCCCCCTCGATCTCTCCCCCCACCCTTTGGACGCTCAAACCAAGTTTAGCCAAGCCTTAACCGACAGATTTTGGCAAGCCAAGGAAGCAAGATTTCTGGACCGTGGCAACCCCCTATGCGCCCTGGAAGAACAAGACAACGAGCCAGCTTTCACCTCTACTGACGTCGAGGGAAGCAGCGACCCGAGTCGGACTAACAAAGAAACCGGAAGCAACGGGTCCACCAGCACATTCAACAAAACAACCTCCTCCAAGAAGAACAAAAACAATCAAAAGCAGACGACGACAAAGACCACAAGGTCCGCCACAAAGCATAGTCACTCCCAACCCATTTCCTCATCAGATGCTTAACATCATCTCCTGGAATGTGAGGGGCCTCGACAACAAGCCGATGATGAACAGAATCCTCAGCCTCAAGAAGACTCATCGCATAGACCTTTTTATCATTATAGAACCAAAAATCCTTCAAAAAAGAATAAAAGCCACTCAACTCAAGTTATGATTCTCGCATGCCATCGCCGGCGGCAATGACATCTGGATATTACTAGCACAAGACTTCAAATTTGGCCTCATCCAAGACTCACCCCAGGCCCTAACATGTTGGATTGAGCACCCAGCCCTCAAGTCCCCCTCCGTCCTCTCCGCGGTCCATGGCAGTTGCGACATCCCCGAGCACAGATTGCTCTGGGCAGACCTGCTGGCGGTCCATTCTCAGGGACTTTCGTGGCTCTGCATCAGAGATTTCAACACGGTGTCTACCAGAGAGGAAAAGTCCGGAGGATGCCCTCCACCCCAGCCGGCGATGGACGATTTCAACAACTTTACCTTTCTCAGGAACCTCACCCCAATCCCCTTCCACGGCAGCGAGTTCACCTGGTGCAACATGCAGGAGGGTCATCGGCGACAGTACTCCCGCTTAGATCGGGCGATGATCAACGAAGGTTGGTCCGACATGGGCCTGATCACTAACCTCTCCCATACGAACTCCACTGAATCAGACCACTCCCCTCTCGTTGTCCAGATCAGCAATAATCTCACCTCCAACAAGAAAGCTTTCCGTTTCCTCGACTTCTGGCGACATCACCCCCAATTCTAGCACATCGTTGCTCAGGCCTGGAATTTCGTCTCGATTCTTAACCCTATGGCCCGGATTGCGGCTAAACTTTTAGCCACGCGCAAGGTCCTATCGTCTTGGAGCAAAGAGACATACAGAGACATCTTCCAGGCTATCAGGGAGGCAGAGGATGACGTCACCCGTACGGAGACCGTATTCACCAGCTCCAGATCCTCGGAGGACCGCGCCTCTCTCAACCTCGCCAGAGCTCTTCTTAAATCCAGGCTGAAAGTGGAGACCGAGTTTTGGAAGCAAAAAGCCAGATCAACTTGGGATACCGACGGAGACCGGAACACAAGATTCTTTCATGCTTGCGACAAAGGTCGCAGAAACAAATTAAAACTACACCGGATTCTTGACGACTACGGCAACCTGGTGGACGACCAGGTCGGTATTTAGGCTGCTGCTGTGAACTACTACTCCAACCTTTTCACCAAAGAGCGGGTAGGCAAGGACGTGTCGTTATTGTCCATTATCCCTTCCCTCATTAGCGAACACGATTATGACACCCTGCTGGCCACCACCTTAGAGGAGGAGGTTAAAGCGGCGGTCTGGTCCATTAATGAGCATAGCGCCCCGGGGCCGGACGGCTTCAACGGGTTTTTTCTTCCAGAACTTGCTGGGACACCATTAAAACAGACTTAGTCGAAGCTACTATAGCCTTTCTCCAAGGGGCTAGATACCCCAATTCGATTTCATGTGCCAATATCATCCTTATCCCCAAAAAAGACAATCCTGAAACCTTTAAAGACTTCAGTCCGATCAGCCTCTTTACTTGTCACGCCCCGCTCCCATAGGAGCGATCGTCCTCGCTAAGGCGTGATGCCGCACGAGCCTAGATTGCACTCGTGCAAGGTGGGTTCCATAACGGTCGATTTCAGCGGCTGCGACGGGGTCATCGCACAGAAGTCCCGAGCAGAGACATTGAATCATAGCAGCGAAAATTTAAAGAAAACACAAGTTATCCAAAGAAGCTCTTTATTGATCTTGAAACAACGGTTACATTGAGGGCGCAAGGCCAAGATTACAATCCTCTCAAGCTCACTCAAGCTCACATTACAAGTCACTCAGCTCTCTCTCATCTCTCAATTACAAATGCTCGATCCAGCGAAAGCTTCGGAAGGCGATGTCCATACATTATGTCCCGTATAAGTCTTGTCTCCATGCGGCCGCACGCTTCAAATCGCCAAGGAACTCCGTGCCTCGACGCATCCAAGCGAGCTCCGCGCCACGAGCTTCTACCTGTGCCTGCACATGTAAACTAAGTGGGTGTCAGTACTCAACTGTACTGGTAGAATGAGCTCCTCGCCCACCCATACAAACCCAACACGTTATTTTACTTTGTGCAACATAGTCCCATCTTATCAATTGTCTTTCTAGTCTTGCCTTAGGATCAGTTTTATGACCGACGTCTTGACTATTTTGTATCTCAAGACCATCTCGTGCTTGCAACATCGATTATCGACTCAACAACGTTAACCTATCAAGTCGTGCTTGTCTTTCGGCCAAAATCAGAGACACAACTACGCGATAAGGCTCCATTCCTTGTGACCGTGCTACGAATCCATCATACCGTGCCATCAACTCATTGTGACTCAAACGTATCGCCGCCTTGCGGCCCTTTGCTATTAAACCATCATCCGACCCAATCCAAGATTTGTGGGCTAAGTGCCACTTGACCCACTCTGTCTTGCGGCAGTTCCTGACTTAGACTCAAGACAACTCAAACCAACTTATGCAACTTATATACCGACAACTTAAGACCCGACGCCACATCTCGTGCCGAAGCACGTCGCCTATGTTGATGCCAAATCTTAGGACCAAACCTTGTATTCTAACTGTACTCACATCCAACTGACTCAATCCAAAGGCACACACGCGGATTGTCGTCCGTGCCGACCCATCTATATGAATTGGTCACTAACATCACAAGCTATTCTGGACTATAGCCCTGCCATTCGGCGACCCTTTTAGCGCAAGTAGCTAGCCCCGCTGAAAGTTCCCGAATGACCCGAGCGGTTCGTCCAGCTACGGCTATACCGTGTTTCCCTCCGGAATGCCGCGGTCCCATGGCGCCCAGGGTTGTCGTGCGTGGAAACTCCTCCTTGTCGACAAGTTGTCCAATGACCATGCAAGACTCGACACAAACTGACGTCTCACACAGTCATTCCTCTTCCAATGTTACCATCTCTTTCAAAACCAATATCAAACCATCTATCATTTGAGACCCCTCGACGACCCACGGTCGCGAGCATTCTCTCTATCATTTGAGACCCCTCGACGACCCACGGCCGCGAGCATTCCTTCCATGTTACCATATCATTTCATTCAACTCAATGCCTATTCGATAGTCCTTCCTCCAAAACTTATTTAATCAACCGCGGTTCCTGCCTTAACACTAGGTCCGTGCATCGTGTCTCAAACCGACTTTTGTTCTACGCGACGCTATCGCCCAAGTCATAATTTACATGACGGGCCTTGGGATCGTGGGACTATTTGACCTGACAATCGCAGAATGAGCGGGACAGTACTTGGAATAACTTAGGTCGACCGGCATAACTTTGCCTAACCTACTCAAGCCTACAACTTAGCGAGCAAAGGCCGAGTCAAGCCTTGCCTAAATGGAACGTGCCGTGCACGCGTTCAACTTTGAACGACCAAGTCATTTGGGTGCCTAGACTTATGGCACAAGCTGTGCAACGCAACTTAACTCATGGGGAAAGCCAAGGCTATGCCAAGCCTTGGACGACAGGACCGTACATGCTTTATGAAGCATTCATGCGGGCGACGCCTATGACTTAGGCTATGTTCATAACTTCGCCAACTCATCCAACTTTCCTTCTTCCAAGCCACGGGTTGAAGGATCGAGTGTCATTTTTAAAGCACGTCGTGCACCAACTCTAAGCCGACCGTTGGACCATTCCATATTCTAACTCAATTTGACCCATCGGGATTACTCCCGTTAGCTATGTGGATTCATCTCTTTTATTATTAAGCCTACTTGTGCAAGTTGAAAACATGCGATTTATTATGTGAAGGTTAAGATGAGGCAAGTTCACTGAAACTACCCCACCTGAGCGAGCGGTCGCCTTGACCAAGTGGCGCCTCCGAGTAGCCGTTGCAAGGCTAAGTCCGAACGCCGTCGGCGTTCCTATTCCTCCGATTGAGTGAGCGGGACGGGGCACTACATCATACACCACTCAGAAAAAGTTTCGTCATCGAAACTAACTGAGTACACTTATCGACTTTTCACTTTACTCAACATTCAAGAACTCTCGCACACACTACGCCTCTGCGTTTTCCTCAACTCGAGCCACGCTCGTGCTATCCACAATCCTTTCTTCAAAATTCACGATCTCAAAATCCTCAACACTTTTTCGTTCCTCAAGTCTCACTTGATTCAACGTATCACTTAGTATGGATCGTGCACATATCTTAGGCATCCCCAAAATACATGCATTTCAACCAAGCCTCGTAATAGCGAATCCCGCCATCACCACTCGAGTCGGATTGTGCACATATTCAAGCGTCCCTGATATACGTGCATGTCAATCGATACTTGCGAGTGGTGCCTCCACAATCCTACCCCTTCGTACTCGGACGTCTGCCTAACCGCTAGGCTATGTCTTTCCATCAATACTGGAATCATAGTTCCCAAACAACGATATCAACACTGACCCCATCCTAAGGTCAAACCAAGTTGATAGTACGGGGTTTTCTATCCAAGCTCGCATCACTCCGATTTCTAAACATCGAGCATAGATTGCCTACGCACATCCCAACATTTGTCAAACGGGGTCCGAGTCGTTCAGCAAAGCCATCCTACGTTAACTCACGTTCAACCAATCTTCGACATGAACATATCGCTCGTTTATCAAGCTGTTTCACATAGTCTATCTCTTCGCACACGTTCGACATAATCCACCAATCAATCCTTCTCAAGTTAAGCACGCTACGACACAATTCACCGCTAAATCATGATTCACATTCCATACTCCCTAAGTCATTTATCCCAATTCACGAAATCGATCACAAGGTCGTCCGACTTAACAATGCATTGTACCCCGATCTCATGCGAGTCAGATTATCCACGGTGGGCACGAATCACCATGCACGCTCCCGCGAGATAATCATTCTCATCGGGACGTAACTCTTGTTTTGTGTCCAGACTTATTCATTCTCGATGCGCGGATTGGACCTACTCAATCCTCAAGTTTCACTCATTCGCCAATCATAAGTCCTACAATCCTCGAGTCCACCTTCGCATCAAGCCAACAAGTCGAGACAATCAACGTTGCTGCATCCTAATTTTCCGAGTTCGATCATTCCCGCGACATGAATCACCATGTCAGCGCTCATGCAGAACGATCACCCCAAATCCGACGCAACGCATGTGCGAGGCTAGAGTTGCGCTCACGTAAGATAAGATCGTCAACGTTATGGATATCAACGTAACCATCAAGACACGATCATTTTATCCAACATTTATCTCGATCAAAATCCAAAGTATCGTATCCAACCGAACAATAACACTAGCACGATCGTCCTTCGCCGAGTCAGAGTACCCCCGAGTTATCGCATATCGAGCTTTGATACGCCTCAATACCATCGACGATATACGTAACCTGACGATCTTCCTTTGCAACCAATTCTGAGTCGTGCGAATGATGCTATCGTCCGACTGGATAATCTCCTCGACGTTCAAGTTCAAGTTCAATCATTATCCCTCGAATCCTTCACAACATCAATTTCCTCAATCAATCGATCGACATCCCTGAGGCTATCGCATACACCACTCAGGGATGAAGTCATTCAACAAATCCTCAACTTATCATTCGAATCAAAATCTACTTCTTCAAATCCCGTTCGAACCATTCCTCGAATTCCATGCACGCTCATCTATATCGCATCGACGTTATCGTCGCTCGATAGTACCGCTATCGATAGTCGACTCACTTTACTCAATCGAGCTCAACTCATTCTTGTTCGATACTATTCAATTCCCGCACTCGACTTTTCTAAGGTCGACGCAATCCTTGGTGTATATGCCCAGACCGACTTAGCCAACCATGCTTACGCAAACCATCTTTTCGTTTTATCAAAAACTGTTCTCCTATATTTTGCAAAATAGTTAGACTTATTATATGGACATCCCGTGGGACAATTGAGAGAGAGCGCGCCAACGATATCAACTTGCGGAAGCAACAGGGTTTGCGGAAACAACGAGTTAAAAAATTCAATCGGTAGTCCAAGGACGTATAGCCGTGCTCTGATACCATTATGTCACGCCCCGCTCCCGTAGGAGCGATCGTCCTCGCTAAGGCGTGATGCCGCACGAGCCTAGATTGTGCTCGTACAAGGCGGGTTCCATAACGGCCGATTTCAGCGGCTGCGACGGGGTCGTCGCACAGAAGTCTCGAACAGAGACATTGAATCATAGCAGCAGAAATTTAAAGAAAACACAAGTTATCCAAAGAAGCTCTTTATTGATCTTGAAACAACGGTTACATTGAGGGCACAAGGCCAAGATTACAATTCTTTCAAGCTCACTCAAGCTCACATTACAAGTCACTCAGCTCTCTCTCATCTCTCAATTACAAATGCTTGATCCAGCGGAAGCTTCGGAAGGCAATGTCCATACATTATGTCCCGTATAAGTCTTGTCTCCATGCGGCCGCACGCTTCGAATCGCCAAGGAACTCCGTGCCTCGATGCATCCAAGCGAGCTCCGCACCACGAGCTTCTACCTGTGCCTGCACATGTAAACTAAGTGGGTGTCAGTACTCAACTGTACTGGTGGAATGAGCTCCTCGCCCACCCATACAAACCCAACACATTATTTTACTTTGTGCAACATAGTCCCATCTTATCAATTGTCTTTCTAGTCTTGCCTTAGGATCAGTTTTATGACCGACGCCTTGACTATTTTGTATCTCAAGACCATCTCGTGCTTGCAACATCGATTGTCGACTCAACAACGTTAACCTATCAAGTCGTGCTTGCCTTTCGGCCAAAATCAGAGACGCAACTACGCGATAAGGCTCCATTCCTTGTGACCGTGCTACGAATCCATCATACCGTGCCAACAACTCAATGTGACTCAAACGTATCGTCGCCTTGCGGCCCTTTGCTATTAAACCATCATCCGACCCAATCCAAGATTTGTGGGCTAAGAGCCACTTGACCCACTCTGCCTTACGGCAGTTCCTGACTTAGACTCAAGATAACTCAAACCAACTTATGCAACTTTTATACCGACAACTTAAGACCCGACGCCACATCTCGTGCCGAAGCACGTCGCCTATGTTGATGCCAAATCTTAGGACCAAACCTTGTGTTCTAACTGTACTCACATCCAACTGACTCAATCCAAAGGCACACACGCGGATTGCCGCCCGTGCCGACCCATCTATATGAATTGGTCACTAACATCACAAGCTATTCTGGACTATAGCCTTGCCATTCGGCGACCCTTTCAGCGCAAGTAGCTAGCCCCGCTAAAAGTTTCCGAATTACCCGAGCGGTTCGTCCAGCTACGGCTATATCGTGTTTCCCTCCTGAACGCCATGGTCCCATAGCGCCCAGGGTTGTCGCGCGTGGAAACTCCTCCTTGTCGACAAGTTGTCCAATGACCATGCAAGATTCGACACAAACTGACGTCTCACACAGTCATTCCTCTTCCAATGTTACCATCTCTTTCAAAACCAATATCAAACCATCTATCATTCGAGACCCCTCGACGACCCACGGTCGCGAGCATTCTCTCTATCATTTGAGACCCCTCGACGACCCACGGCCGCAAGCATTCTTTCCATGTTACCATATCATTTCATTCAACTCAATGCCTATTCGATAGTCCTTCCTCCAAAACTTATTTAATCAACCGCGGTTCCTGCCTTAACACTAGGTCCGTGCATCGTGCCTCAAACCGACTTCCGTTCTATACGACGCTATCGCCCAAGTCATAATTTATATGACGGGCCTTGGGATCGTAGGACTATTTGACCTGACAACCGCAGAATAAGCGGGACAGCACTTGGAATAACTTAGGTCGACCGGCATAACTTTGCCTAACCTACTCAATCCTACAACTTAGCGAAAAAAGGCCGAGTCAAGCCTTGCCTAAATGGAACGTGCTGTGCATGCGTTCAACTTTGAACGACCAAGTCATTTGGGTGCTTAGACTTATGGCACAAGCTGTGCAACACAACTTAACTCATGGGGCAAGCCAAGGCTATGCCAAGCCTTGGACGACAGGACCGTACATGCTTTATGAAGCATTCATGCGGGCGACACCTATGACTTAGGCTATGTTCATAACTTCGTCGACTCATCCAACTTTCCTTCTCCCAAGCCACGGGACGAAGGATCGAGTGTCATTTTCAAAGTACGCCGTGCACCAACTCTAAGCCGACCGTTGGACCATTCCATATTCTAACTCAATTCGACCCGTCGGGATTACTCCCGTTAGCTATGTGGATTCATCTCTTTTATTATTAAGCCTACTTGTGCAAGTTGAAAACATGCGATTTATTATGTGAAGGTTAAGATGAGGCAAGTTCATCGAAACTACCCTACCTGAGCGAGCGGTCGCCTTGACCAAGTGACGCCTCCGAGTAGCCATTGCAAGGCTAAGTCCGAACGCCGTCGGCGTTCCTATTCCTCCGATTGACTGAGCGGGACGGGGCACTACATTACCTTCACCAACAAAATCATATCCAAGATCGTCGCTAATCGTATGTCCGATCTTCTCCCCAAGATCATTTTCGAAGAGCAAAACGGGTTTGTCAAAGGCCGCAACATATCAGACAATACCCTCCTTGCTCAAGAGATGATCACGTGCATGAAGTTCCCATCGAAGAAGGGGGAAGTGGCCATCAAACTTGACATGGAGAAGGCGTACAACCGTCTGGACTGGAAATTCATGATCTGGGTGCTAAGGGTCTTCGGCTTCTCCGAACCATGGATTGACATCGTTTTCAGATCGATCAACAATGCGTGGTTCTCTACTGTCATTAGCGGCCCGGCAGCGGGTTTCTTTTTTTCCACTCGCGGGGTTAGACAGGGAGACCCGATCTCTTCCACCATTTTCATAATCGCGGCCGAAGCCCTCAGCAGAAGCCTTAATAGTATGCCCAACTTGTCTGGCTTAAATCACTTCTGCACCACCACCGGCTGTCACCTCATCACTCACCTAACTTACGCTGACGACATCCTCATCTTCTCCTCTGGAGACAGTGGATCGATCGAGGTCATCCTGTGCACGATCGCCAAATACACCGTATGCCCCGGACAACACGTCAACAACAACAAGAGCGTCATCTACACCCATCACAAAGTCGACAGAACCCGCTATACTTTGCTTGCCAACATGACCTCCTTCCGTACAGCCTACCCTCCCTTCCTTTACCTCGGATGTCCCCTGGTATACGGTAAGGCCAACTCAGGAATATACGAGAACCTCGTAGACAAGATCCGTAAACGCATCGCGGGATGGCACAATGCAACCTTATCCCCAGGGGGAAATGATCCTCATCAAATACGTTCTATCATCCATCCCGATGTACACCCTGCTCGTTTGCTCCCCTCCCAAGAAGGTGCTCCACTCTCTCGAATCCCTTTTCGCCAAGTTCTTCTAGGGACAAAACGATGGCAAGGATAAATATCACTGGGCCGGCTGGGAGTCGATGGTCAAACCCACTGAAGAAGGTGATCAGGGCTTCAGCAGGCTTGCCCACATCGTGCACGCCTGCTTTATTAAGTTGTGGTGGAAGTTGCACACCGAGACCTCTTTATGGACGAAGTTCATGAGAGCTAGATACTCCAGATTCTCCCATCTGTCGGAGGCGTGCTCTAATAACAGATCCTCGGCTTCATGGCGTCACATTATTCAGGATCGTATCACTGCAGAACGTCTCATCCGTCTCCAGTAGGGTGACGGTCACTCTCCGGCATGCCTGGAGCGATGGCTTGGAGAAGACATCATACATCCCAACATTCTTACTCCTCCGAAGTGCACAATTAGGAATCTATGGGAGGGCAGTTCCGAATAGAATTGGAGAAAGGTCAGAGATTGGCTAGGCCAGCCAGCGAAAACCTGTCTTCTTGATGCCAATCTGCAGATTACCGACGTGAACGACACTTGGAGATGGTCCCCCAACCCGAATGGGATATTCACTTTGCCTTCCGCCATGCTTGTGGCCAGAGGCAGCGGGGTACAGAATCCTATTTTTACCAATTATTGGCAGGCTTCCATCCCCATCAAATGGTCTATCCTCATCTGGCATGCTCTTCTTCGGAAGATTCCGACGGATGACACATCAGATCCATGGGATTTAGCCTCGCTTCGAGATGCCACTCCTGCGAGGAGCACTCGACGGAATCTGCCGAGCACGTCCTTCTTTCGGAAGAGTTAGCCACCGGCCTTTGGTCCATGCTCCACAATAGACTTAGTATGGTCCAGCCAACTGGGGCTTCTACGATCTCCGGGCCTTCTGGAGCCGATCCTACGGTCATCAGATCGTAGCAACCGTCGGTTTTTGGGTTCTTTGGAAAAACAGGAATAAATTCAGATATGAAGGTCGACAAATCCCCCTTCCTTAGTTGTCCAGAGAGGTCATCAGACAATGCTTCAAAGTTAGGAGACACTGCCCCCACATCTTCCACTCGTTCTGGGAGGCTCTGGCTTAGGCCGCCCTCCCCTCTTTTTGTGCGCGTGTCTCTCGCTTTTCGTTTTCTGTCCTTTTGTCGCGCTAACGCGCTTACTTGTATAGGCTTCGGCATTTTGTGCATATTAATTCAATAAAGTTCGAGTTTAAAAAAAGAAAAAAAAATTATATATATATATACATGAATTTCATGATTGATAACTTAAATAGCTAAATGTGAATGTTGTCTAATATGGATAGCTTGTGTTTGGCTTATATAGCCTTGGGATTGATGAGTGCGTGCTAGGATAGTCTTGGTTAGCTTAGTGAGACTTGACTGGACTAGGATTGACCTAGTTGACTAGAGTGTTGACCATGGTTGACCCACGTTTGACTTTAATCTAGATTAGCCTAGAAATCATGTAGATTGTATTGTATGTTCTTATTTACCATTCTGAACATGTCATAACCTATATTCCTCTGTTTAGGATATTATGACACTGTTGCAGACATCTGATATTACACTACTCTTTTCAGAGTATCAGGCGAGTACATTCTCTGATAGTTCTCTCATTTACTTGTCAATTACTGTACTTCAGTTCTACTTAGTTCTATGTGATTCTCTATTACAACACGTATGGATATTTCTGGATTCATGTATGCGATACACATACCATCTTGTCTGGCCTCTATTACTGGAATTATTGCTGGTATCATCATGTTTGGCTGAACTCATCTCGATTCTCGTATCGGATTCTGGATTCACTTGTACTTGTTGGGAGGGAAAATACTTGAGTAAGACATGTAGACATACCCCAAATCTGGAATCATCCCAAATGCTGGAATCAAACTGGAATAATAGCCATCTCACACCCGGCCAGGTATGTGATGTGTCGGATTACCTATAGCCGTTTACATGTCGATCTCGGTATTTTAAAACACACTGTTAGAGTATAGTCTGGACTCACCCTGGAATCTTTGATCACTGACTGGAATCATCTTATACTGGACTCATCTTGTACTGGAATCACCTGGTATCAAATTCATGTTGTCTGGACTTACTTGGGTTTTACACTTGTTTACATTTACTGTCTAGACTTATATCATGTTACTCTAGTTCAGCTAGTTTCTATTTACAGTCTTCATTGCCATGATTTATCTCTTGTTTAGTTACTATACTTTCCTTGTATCTCCACTGTTCTCTATACCATCATCTAAATATAAACTGCCATATACGTCAATACAATTGTCTATAACTGCTTTATAGTTCTCTGTTATTTACTTGGGTTTTCTAGATGAGATGTGCTCGTTCCTGTCCTGACTGGACCTGTTGAAAGTTTTACAGATGATTGCCCTAAGGACACTTGCCCTACTTACTATGGACCCGGAGATGGTTTAGCTACCTATGGCCTCGACACTCAGAATGATCGGGAGGCTGGCTAGTTGACTTGGTTTAGTTTCATGTTTTAGAACTTGAATAGTAAATAAGTTGAGATATGTTTTGTTTTGAGATTATTATTATTTAGTAGTTGGGTTGTTGTTATTATTTAGTCTTAGTTATAAACTTCTGTGTTATCATGTGTGCTTAGACTGTGATTGAGACTTCATTATATCTATACTCGTCCTCCGTTCGGAGTCGAGATTTGACAAGTACATTATATAATTACATGAGTTATTGGTTAGATAGTGACCTAGAACATCGTTCTACCGCCGATACTGCGACGTAGGCTGGGCGCTGTTACGTACTCGTACCCTCATAGTGGGTACGGGTCGTGACAATTGTGTGCAAACCCCCTTTCCAGACAAAATTCGCACAAAAGTGTTCTATCTCTTTTAATGTACCCGTCGGGATGATGACGGCTTGGAACCAATATCCGGTGATCGCCCAAATCATCGAGTGTACCAACTCTATACGTCCACCGAGGAAGAGGAGTTGGGACTGCCAACCTTCCAACCAACCTTGTACATAGCTAACCAACCCCATACATTCCATATTAGACACATGATTAATAGACAAGGGGATACCGAGATAACGCACCGAAAGTAGTCCCTGCTCGATCTCAAGCCGTTTCGACCAGTGGTTTTGCTGCGGGCAATCTTTACTTAAGAATATCTAGGACTTATCTTTGTTGAGTGCCAGACCCGCCCTCTTCCTGAACACCTCAAGTAGCTGTATAAGTGTAGTAACTCCCTTCTCTGTAGGCTCCATAAACACGAGCAGGTCATCAGCGTAGATAAGATGGGAGACGATTGGACTGACCCGACGGTATAATGGCGTGATGTTTCTCCTGTGAACCTCCACATCGATCAAACAAGTAAAGTATTCCATGACGATAGTAAATAGATAAGGGGATAAGGGGTCTCCCTGATGCAATCCGTGACTGCTACTGAAATACCCATGTGGCTGGTCATTTATAATCACTGAGAATGATGGTGTGGTTATGCACTCTTTACTCGGTCAATCCACCATTGATCGAATCCCATGCCATTGAGAATCTTGCATAAGAATCTTCTATTCAATGTATCATAGGCCTTTCTCAAATCTAGTTTGATGCACCCTTTCCGCCCTCCATTTTTATTGAAGTCTCGAATCAATTCGTGGGCGAGGAGACAATTCTCTGCAATAGCCCGCCCCTTAATGAACGTTGCCTGATTCGTCGAGATGAGCTCTTGCATTATATCCTGCATCCTGTTATACATAATGTGAGTAATAATTTTATAAATAAAATTACAGCAGGCTATAGGTCGGAAATCTCCCAGTTCTGTAGCTCCTTCTTTCTTGGGGATGAGTACAAGGAAGGTATGATTAAGTTCTCGGATGAGTCGATCGGTTGCGAAGAAGTTATCCACCACTTCAAGCACGAACTCCTTCAAGTGGATCCAATGGTGCTTGAAAAAAGTAGCGTTGAACCCGTCCGGGCCAGGAGACTTATCCGGATCTGCACTCTTGATAATGCTTTCGATCTCCTCCATCTGCACTTTCCTCCGAAGCCTTGCATTGCTCGTCTCTGTGACCAGCCTTTCATAAACAACTTTGGGCATTTCCTCTTCACAATCACTTGAATTGTATATTTCGTAAAGTAGGCTACAGCTGCGGCGCTTAATTGCTCGGTCTAAGCTATAGCTGAGCCATCGGTTCTGAGTAGAGGGGCCATCGAGTTCCGGTATTGCCGCGCTTTAACCGACGCGTGGAAAAATCTAGAACATCGATCCCCGTCCTTAAGCCATACACATTTAGCTCTCTGCTTCCAGTGAATTTCCTCCTGAAATCGAAGCCTACGAACTTCCTCTTGGAGGCTCGCCTCCTGTCGCGCCAGACCTTGGTCGAACGGGGTCGCGAGAAGCCTGTCTTGTACTTCCTGCAGATGTCTAACTTTCCCCTCAAGTGAATGTGGTGGTCTCCGCCTATTCCATTCCCTAATTTCCTGCTTCACTCGTTTAAGCTTCCGGATGAGACAAAATTGAGGAGTGCCCGTAATCTCCATTTACAAGCCTTTGTGTACGACATCTTCATATCCTTCTATTAACGTCCATGCATTGGAGAACCTGAATGGTCGCCTCCCGAGTTTGTGGATTGGCACCAGTCGAACCAATATGGGAGCATGGTCACTGGTACCCCTCTGAAGACCCTCCGCCCTGACATTGGGGAACGTCTCGATCCATTTCAGGTTACCAATTGCTCTATCCAATTGGCATGCTATTCGATTATTAATCGAGCTATTATTCCATGTCCACACCTGTCCCGTTCTCTCCAGACAGACTAAACCTGATCTTGTGATGCAGTTCTGGAAGTCTGCCAATATATTGGAAGGAACCGGTCTTCCTCCATCTTTCTCATTAGCTGCTAGAAGAGCATTAAAGTCCCCGCTTATAAGCAGTGGAATCCGATTACCCACTTCTACAGATATTTTAATGATGTCTTCCCATAAACTGCTTCTCAAACGTCTATCGTTGTGTCCATAAACAGCCCCAAAAACAATTTCTAATCCTCCTTTATTTGTGAAATCGAGGACTATCAGTTGTTCTGAGGAGTATCAGACCCTTCCCTTCCAATCTCGCCTATCCCACATAACCCAGATCCGTGCACCCCCGCCGTGGGTAAGATTGTCGACTGCCTCCCAGTTAGCTAGTGTCCTCTGCTTAAGTCTTTCCGGAGCTTTGATTTTGCTCTCTAAAATCGCC